>WMED01003151.1:0-22747 GCA_019650415.1 Pipa parva
ATCTATCTATCTATCTATCTATCTATCTATCTATCTATCTATCTATCCTTCTATCATCTATCAATAAATATAATTCACACTCTTTCCTAATTAAATAGAGTATCTTTGTTTCTCATCTATTGGTAGTATTTTTTAATTATTATTTCAAGAATATTAAGCATATTGTTTTAATATAGATCTTCTTAGAGTTGCAGGTGTACATAATGTGTTCCATATTTTTTTTTCTTTGCTTTAATAGATTGACTTTGACATAAACAAGAGGCAGGACAGATCAGACTAACCAGAGTGAATACTTTTAAAACTTATATTCAAAGAGCTTTTCCCAGTTCTTTAATTTAATGTAAAATCTTTCAGTAAGGCTAGACAAAGGTATATCAAGACAATTTCTCAACAAATAAGCCAAAAAAAAAAAAAAGCCTACTTAGGTGCCTGCATTTTTGGTTAGTGTTATGTCAGGCTATTAATGGGATCCAGCTGCTTTATGAAGTTTCAGTAACAATGTTGAAATAACTTTCCGTTTCCTAAAGGCATGTGAAACCTTCAAATCTTTTCAAACGCATCACTTTACATGCTTTCCTCCTAAAAGCACCGAGGAAGATTTTCATTAAATCGGTAAAATGGAAAATAGTTTTGCTTTATCTCTAATGCAGCGTGAAAAAAAGCAGTTTAACTGCTCATGTTTTCCAATTTGTACCTTTCCCTAAAAAAACAAAACAAAACTTAAATTTAAGTGAAGTCTTGAAGCCATTTTTAAGATCCATGTTGTGTTAACTGGAATGACTGAAAAGCATGCATATTTAATTGCTTTTTCCCTAACTCCCATTCATTTTATATTTGGATATCCTACTGCATACTGTATTATTAATTATGCCACAAAGTATTCTGGGTGATACTTTATTAAAATATAGAAATATATTGGGGCAAAAATGCATCAAATAATAATTTATCCCTGGTAATTTTTATTCTTTAGCACATTTTGACCATTTTAACTGGAAATTTTATGAATGACAAGTTTTTCTCAATTATTCATTTCTGCCAGGCTTTATGTCCAATGATATTCCCTACATTGATGTCAAAAAGTTTTCACTTTGACTTTTCTGAAAATTGATCACCACTTCAGACCTAGGGGGGAATTCACGATACTCCGAAGTGAGGTGCGGATTGTTTGCCTCACTTCGGACTGATTGAGATGCGCTCGCTGATGTCCTGCACGCGGACATCAGCGAGCGAATTAAAGGGATTCCAGTCTTGGCGAGAGCAAAAGAGTTGCCTTGCCGAGACTGGAATCCCCTTAATGCGCTCGCTGATGCCCGCGTGCAGGACATCAGTGAGCGCATCTCAGTCAGTCTGAAGTGAGGCGAACACTCCGCACCTCACTTCAGAGAATCATGAATTTCCCCCCCCTAATCTTTACTACTCCTAACCCAGCTACACACTGCTGGGGCACATTTACTAAAATCAAACACCTGTTTTTGACTAGTAAATGCAGGAGCAACAGCCTATATAATTACATCGCTGTTTTCTCCTATTTACTAAGCAGTTCAAAAACATTTTTATCCCCAAAAGAATTCTCCACCTTCAGGCTGGCAAAAACCCATTATTCCCTATGGAGTTGGTCCTGTCATTTAGCCTAAGTCCAAAATATTTTCCCATTGAAAAGAGACACTGATATCGATCTGTAATGGAAGGAACCATCATAGAAAAGTGCTGCAAACTGTGCCCTGTTAACAGATCGATATTTATCAATAAGGATTTATTTCAATGGGGAAACATTTTTATCGATCCTTTGTAAATCAGGAAAATCAAAAAGTACAGGGAAACAAAAATGAACAGCAAAATGGTGTGAAATCAATCAATATGGTCAAAATGACCTTAGTAAATTTGCCCCTTATGTTTCATTTTGAACATTTTTGATCTGTATATCTGTATGTTTGGATGATCATTGACTACATCACTAGATTTTGAGGTATGGATGTAGTCAATTAACCATTAAATTGCTGTATGAGTGTTGACCAAAATATAATTCAAAATGTGCATTCTAAAGCATTTGAAACTAGCAAGCATTAAGCAACACCTCAAAAGAATTTCCACATAAGGACTGATTAATCAAATAAGGTAACACAAATAGAATTGTGTTAAAATATCTCTATTGCATAAATGCATATTTTTGTAGTCAATAATAGACCAAAATGTAAATCAAAAATGATTGTTTGGTTATCTTCTTGTCTCATGGACATAAACAAGCTAAAGCCAAAATGCAGGAATTCGTCTAAGTTGTAGACAGTGATTACTTTTCCATTTACTTTACTTGTTGTAGCTTCTCCAGCTTCTTTGTAAAGATTAATCAAAATTGTATAGAAAAATAATATCTTTGTTAAGGTCTAATATATGTCTAAGGAACTTTATGCAATTTTAAGCTAAAAAGCTAGTCCAACTGGACAAATTTATGGCATTCCAGACATGATAGCATTAATTCATGCACATGATGCTATTAAACTGAAAGTGTCCAAGCCTTGTGTCATACTCAGTCATCAAACTAACTGAAATTGCAAGCGAATTGTGATGTGCAACTAATAGAGTGCAAATTTTTAAATGACCAATAGAAAAAAATCTGCAATCAATCATAAAATATTATGTCCAATCAAAATTTGTTGGATCAAACCTTACATTTGTATAAAGGCCACAGGAACCCAGGACTGGGGCAACATTTTTTTCTTCTCTCTGAGCATCAACCAAATGATATAAGTATCCTCATGATAGATTTGGGAACCACTGTCACATTTTATTTATTAATGTATAAAATGCAGTGTAGGTTGGTATCATTACAGTATACAACAATCATAGCATTTCTGTCTAGTGCATGAAAGAATATGTCTCAGTTCTGATTTTTCTCCAGCCATAATTTTAAATGTAAGTGTGAACCATGGAATTTTTTGTCCTATATGCAGCTCCTCTCACTCATGCTCTCCTTGTCTGAAATAACACAGAAACCTAAAAGAACGCTAGCACAAAATACACAAACTGCCCCAGCAGCCCACAGGGTTACAGTATAGTTAGTGTGTAGTGCATTGTTGGCACCGTTGCATTCAGTAGTGGTAAAATCCCATAATGTATTTTTTTATTTAGGCAATTTTGTTGATGATTTTCTTACACATCTTCGAAAAATTTTAAATAATTTTCAAAAGTAAACAATATGTAGCACATTGGGAGTATTTAAAAGAAATAATGATTTATACCATTTTCAGCAATATTTTAGATGTTTTCTATATTCTTTTACAGAATTCTGCAATTTTCTCCTCAAATAAGAAAGTATAGGAAACGCCAGGTTATGAGGGGCGCACAGTTCCCTTTGAAATTGAATAGCAAACAATACATTTTAATATTCACTTATGCCTTTTAAACGATGCAGAAATGTGTTAAAATCAAAAACTAAAAGGATAAAACTTGTAGATCCTGAAAATCTGCAGCCAAAAATAGATATTAACAGGAGCATTTTTAGGCAAAATATTTAAACTTGCTACAAACTGAAAATTGCAGGGGCAAAATATTTTTCGACACATTCTCCCCTGGCAAAGGTTTACTACTATGAGTAAAAGTATTTGGGCAAAATTTACTAAATATTTTTGCCCAAAAATGGCCATTTCCCCCCCCCCCCCCCCCCCCCCCCATTCAAGTGAACACTGCCATTTTCAGGTGAAAACAACAAAGTTAATTTTGCCCAAAATTTGAGTCATGTTCCTGTTCATTTAGCCATATCAGTTACATGATTTATAAGGTAAATACATTAATGAAAGCTGTGAGAGCTGCATTCAGGCTAACCCAAATGGATGTAGCGCAGACTCCAGACAACGAGGAGGAACAGAGATGTGTTGGTTTTACACCACCTTTTCTTTTTTTCCCATGTGGCCACATTATCCCTCTGCTATTAGGTTCCACCTTATTGGCTTACCCTTCCAAACAGCATCAAGAGCTGGCTTTAGAGCAAATCTGATATTAAAAACTAACAGGCATTTTCAAGGGAAAACATGGTCCCCTTCTGGTTTCAAAGAAACAAGTTTTTTTCTTTTCATAAGAGCAAGCATGCTTTTCTAATAAAAATTCATTAAATTATGGTTATGAAGGGATAAAGGAAAGTAAAAAAAAAAAAACGCACATAATCAAACATGTCCCTTTGAACTCTTTTTTTCTCCTTTGTCCACAAAGCAAACAATTTGGCTTTTTGCTGCGCCACTTTTGTATTAAAAGAGAATCCTGAGGTATTCCAGAAAGAAAAAAAAAAGAGAAATAAAACAGGTTAACACTTCAGATAAAAATTGAGTGGTTCCATGTTTCCGGAAATATTGAGAGGGGACAGACACATTTTCTTTCAGGGGTACTTTGAATGAAATTGTTGTGAGTGATGAGTACAGTACTAAATGTCTTCATTTCTTTCATGAAAAGTGAAAAGAAATTAGGGGGATAAGATAAATATTTTTACTGTATGAAACCCCCAATGGGAGAATGGAAAGTAAATAATTTCAAAATAGAATGTAATTCTCTCAAGCTTAATCAAAATGCATAGCTTCAAGTAACAAAGGACTCATTTCTGGAAGATGAAAGATTACATTGAGTTTAATACAGTTCAAGGCACTGATCTCTGGAGATAGAAAAGTCTTATTAAAGGATCAGTAATTCCAGAGAAATACCATTTAGTTTAGCATGTTAGGTATTTCTAAGTAGTACTTGTAAAAATGTTATCTTTCATAGTGGATATCTAGTTTGTATTTTTTTTTTGTTTGTTTTACTCTTTGCTGATTGCAGCCATCTTGTATCTGTTAAGTACACAAACTATTGCCCATTATATTCTCAATCTTGCAACAGATGGCCCAACAGATAAAAAACGGCAGCAGCCGGCACAGAGGAAAACCCCCCACAAAAACAGGAATGTAAATTAGAATTTTACCATCCCATTTTTGTTTCTTGTTACTTTTTAAGTCTGGTATTTTATAAAACTTTGCTGCCAGGTGGATTACTCTTGTAATTTTTTCCCATCTGGGGTTTTAATATATCTCATTTTCAGTTATTAGGTTAGGCAGCCTATTTTATATTATTAAGAAACTGGGAGATTGAGAATATTCTAGCCCAGGATAGGATAAAGTCAGGAGAACTGGAAGAGTTTAGTAAGGGGTACATGGTGGAAACATAACCCACTTAAGACATGCCCTAGGGTTCTACTGCCCTATGAGAATCTGCAAGGAAAGAAAGTGATATCTGGGTGAATGGTTCCTTAAAGGAACAGTCCTGCTGAAAAAAAAAACATTTATTTATTTATGCTAATTACCATATTTTATTAAATACTATTTATTATGATTTTTTTTTTAAGTTAAAATTCTCACCTGTAAAGAAGTGCTGTACTGCACTTCTGTGTGGCGATCCCTCCCAGGAGTGCATTCCTCTCCAGCCACGCTCCTATTGAAGCCCTGCATCGGCAATTCCTACAAGTCACATGGGAGAGCATGCAGGTGATCACTGCATCCTCTCTGGATGACATGCACGCTCTCCCATGTGACTTCTAGGAAATGCCAATGCGGGGCTTCAACAGGAGTGTAGTTGGAGAGGAACGCACTCCTGGGAGGGATCGTCTGATTCAGATGCCGTAGAGTTGCCTGCAATGTTTGAAGATGGGGTATGTACCATGGAAGTACTTTAATAAAAGGTGGTAATTGGCATAAATAAATGAATGTATTTTTTTTTCAGCTGGACTTTTCCTAGTACTGTTCAAAGGACTGGTCTTTGGTGAGGGAAGACTATGTTGGTTCTAGCTTGTAGTGAGCTGGACAGTGTGTCTGTTATTGTAAGGGCTGTAATTCATGAATAACCCCAAAAAGTGTAGTGATTAAGAACTAGCAGTTTACATCTGTTGTAGCACAGCAACACAAAAAGACACAAATTTGCAACATCTATTGAATTTACACTTTGTTGATTAACCCTTTCATTGTAATCTGTGGCCCCTTTCACTCAAAACTCTAATGTATTTTGGTTATTTAAAACAAAATATATAGAGTAAAGCAATGATAGCCTGTATCCAAAAAAGAGCATTAGAGAGGGGGCTTTATAAAAGAGTGAAATACATACAAATATGATTTTACCATTGCTCACATCAATCTGACCACTGATTAATGGAATTACATATTCACTATTTAATATATTTACACTGATGTAGAAATCTTGGATTGTTCTCATGAGATTTCTTGAATTTT
This sequence comes from Pipa parva, assembly GCA_019650415.1. Classification (NCBI taxonomy): domain Eukaryota; kingdom Metazoa; phylum Chordata; class Amphibia; order Anura; family Pipidae; genus Pipa; species Pipa parva. Next base: position 6,240 of record WMED01003151.1, read on the forward strand.
TCGATATTGATTGTTTGAATTTTTTTTAATGGAAAGATAGCCATACTTTACCTTAGTAGCATGGCTACCATTCCATAGAAAATTTAAAAAAATCAGGATTGAAAAAATCAAAAGAAATCTCGCAAGAACAATGTGAGATTTCTCTTGGTAAACTCGGAAAGACCCTGAGCGGTCTTTCCGAGTTTAGTAAATTTCACAAATCTAGTAAAGTGCTTTGGGTGAGGCTTCTTGCAAGAATCAGATGAGATGTCTCTATGGAAGTTCTCCCATCCAAGCACCCCTGTGTCAAGTTGTTAATGTATTAAATTGCAATGCTGCATAAGTACCTGCTAGGAGTGAACTGATGCTATAACATTTTTATTGATTAATGTATTATTGATTACCAAAATTTCCATGTGGCCACAGATTTTTTTTGATGCCCATACATTTACCCTTCATTTCCCAATTTGCAAGCTGGAGTCTGTCCTAGGATCCTGACAGTGTCAGACTGAAGCATCTTGGGCCTCCCAGAGAAACCTAAGCAAGTTTCCATGCCCACCAGATCTATCATAAAAAATGATAAATAAGTTTTGTAGAACATTACAGATAAGCTTATTACACATGAAGTAGTGTAATTCAAGACAGCTAGGGTCACACACAAATGGCAAATGCTAAATACAGATGTTTTTTGGGAGCAGGCCTGGGCCCATTAATGCTCTTATCCTCTGTTGAGCTACTCTGAAACTGGATTCTGAGCTATTCCTGGGGTTTAGTAGTATAAACACGCAACTAGTATTAGGGTCAGTCCTTGCAATGGAGTTATACAATGATAGCAGAATTCTAAACTTCTGGCACTCAGAAATCATGTACTGTAGGTTTGTAGCTAGTGTGTGTAATGGCAAATACTTGTACCTTTAACAGTAGGTGGTGAACTTATTGAAGATTGAGTTTACTTTGGGACAAAACCATTAATATGACTGGAAGGGAGAGGAAAGTAATGAACTCAGCAGCCATAATGTTAAACCAATTTATATTTAGCTCCTACAATAACATATCATTAATTCAATTTTTAGTTACTATTCAGTGTTTCAAATATTTTATTCAATAACCAAAAGCAGCTATTAGCCGGATAAAAACCAGTCTACCCATCAAAAGAAGCCCTGGTATAGAACAATCCATATCTGACAATATTTTATGAATTGTTTTTGAAGAAATAGTGACAGTGCAAGAAAGCAATGTGAAGCATGACAGCTAAACACCTGTAAATAATCTTTGTTTTTACAGATGGAAATTAAAATGTCAAATACTTTAATAGCGCACTTTACAGAAACAAGGGGAATATGAATGCATACCAGATGGAATGACTACATCATAACACTTCACTCTGGATTAATTTTTAGGGACTAAAACCAAGATACAAATTTCAGATTATGACTTTTTTCCTGATTCTAATGATAATGCCACACAAGCGATTTGGTTCCTGGTATTTTATTTTTCTCTTTTAAACGGGCACCAAAACAACAGGCTGAATGCCAGTCAACAGCCTTTATTTGCCTTAGCTTTCATCCTGATATGCCGCAGGAACAGGTCAGTATTGCCTCCATGTTGGATGCTCAGGTATGTTGATAGATACTCAAATAAACGCTCAAATTAGTGCCTTACAAGTTCTGTAACAAAGAAAGAGATATTGATTTGATTACATGTGGGAAACAAATTGCAGAAAGAAACCGTTGAATATCACAAAACTGTAAAAAAAAAAAAAAATACTATACTACAACAATTACTGCAGTTTCGAATGTAAGTGCCAACACACATTTACACATTAGCACACACAGGAAAACAAAACAAAATCAATTGACACACACACAAATACATCCCCACATGCAGAGACAGAGGGGAAATTCTTTTCAACCTTGTAAAGCTGTTGAAATATGGGCAATATATCAGTATCACAGTTTTTGCCATATCATAAAACTGTTTATGCAATGGATGATAAGCTGATAGATGAGATTTTGCATAAAAAATGTCAATATCAACCTTTTTGGATATAGAATTTTCTTTTTTATTGACTCTTTATAAATCAGTGGAATTGAAAAGTATAGCAAATTGAAAAATAGCATAGAGAAATGGGGATAAAAAGCAAAACAGCAAATAAAGGGTCTTAATGATCTTTACAAATTGTCCATTATAGAGTAAATAAATCTGCAAACAATGATACATAATAAAGAATATTTCTGAAAAGTAAATCATTCCAGAGACTGGGTTAAACAAATCTTACAAGGTTTACTGATGCACAGGACGTTAACATACAATGTACACATTAAATTAATAGTGTGGAATAGTGTATAATGTAATAATAACCTAACATATTAAATATCCTATGCAATAGTATGTTATGATAATTAAGGTAAGCAGTGGTATAATGTGTAGCAGTTAGGTGCAGTCCATATTTTATATAAACTAAGGTAGTCTTTCACAAATAAACTCAGGAAATGTTTCTAAATTTTGTCAAAAAAGACCTCAGAAGTGGCGTTTCAAAGGGGTTTGGAGTTTTGGATAGGTTTGTGCAGAAAGAATTGATTTAAAACATAGCATATTGTGAAATGTGCCCATGAAACAGAACCAACACATTTTGCTCATCTACAGGAAACAATTTGACAATATGTGTTGCTAGTTCATACATCTGCCTGTACTATGGAATATCACATTTTAGCAGAAATAACATATTTAAAAGACAGCCTGAATTATACCTGTGCAACTATTCAGTAGCATAACTACAGCACAGGCAGAAGTAGCCAAAAATACTTGTGTCTTACAGCACAGGATGAAAAAATGGGACAGCTACATGGCCTGTGACTGTATGACTATTTTAGCGTGTAGGAAAGGGTCCCATTTCCAGATTTTGAACCAGTGTCATACTGAAGTACTGAGGACCACCTAAAAACAAGAGATCAGGGCCAGGCAGGAAACAAGAGATCAGGGGCCCACCAGGAAGCAAGAGATCAGGGGCCCACCAGGAAGCAAGAGATCAGGGGCCCACCAGGAAGCAAGAGATTAGGGGCCCACCAGGAAGCAAGATATCAGAGACCCACCAGGTAGCAAAAGATCAGAGACCCACCAGGAAGCAAGAGATCATGGGCCTTCCACCGCTTTAGTCTCTATGATTATTTATTTATCTCTTTTTTTGACTCTAGTCCTCTTGTCCTCCTTGTTTTTCACTACACTGCCATATCATGATGGTATGATGTAACTCCAGGAGGACTTACTGAGACCTGGGGACATGGCAAGATTTCCCTGTGTCCTGGTGGATCAATCCAGCACTGTTTTGATCCACTTGCTTCTATTGCCATTATTAACTGTGTAAAAGTAAAGTCATCTCTTTGTTAGGTATAGTAGCACATTGCATGAACTTTTGTTTTAGCAATATCAGATATTGTTTTAAATGTGCAAATAATCATGCAAACAAGGGATTTAAAATTCTGTAAATGATACTGTAAACAAAAAATCTTTTGTAATAAATATTAAGAAATAAAAAAGCAAATAATTTCATTTTAATTGTTTCTCTCAAATTTAATAGAATATAAAGAAACTGGCAGAACCGGAGTATCTCTTAAGACATGGCATTAACAATGACACCTGATGCTGAGATGTGACAGTCACTTCTCATTGTCAAATCCTTGGATCAGAGTCAGAGTAAAAGTAATTAAGATATTTTCCATTCTGACTCTGACTCTAAGAACTGTGGGTCACTTGTCAAAGTAAGATCAGAAAGTCAAAATGAAAATGTTAAAAGTGGTTAGAGAATGACACCTGACTCTGATAAGTTACAGTCACTCGTCAATTATTGAGTAAGATATCAAAGTCAAATAGAAAAGTGCTTCCGGTGTTTTTCATTTCAGATCTGAGTCTGAGAAGTGACAGACATTTGTGTTGCATATTACAGGTACATATCATGACAGTAGTATACACAAATACAAACACACTAAATCATTTGGCTCACTGCAGGTATGTATGTCTTTAAAACATTTTGACTGAGAAAAATTTAGAGAAAAATAATCACTAACATATTCATTCATATTTTATTCAGTATAGTTTGATGTGTTACAATGCACTATGAGTAGAATGTTTATAAAAGAGCATAGTATCAATGAAGTGACACCGAAATTTACTAAAATAAAAAAGGTTGTTCTTTAACCTTTCTCGATTTTATTTGATGTGGATTTTTTCTATTGTTTTTTGCGATAGAAACATTTCGATCAAATTCTTTCTATTGTTTTATTTTTATTTTTTAAAGGAAAGTAGCCTAAGTACTTCAGTAATGTACTGTACTTTGGCAACAATTTGATCAAAATGATTTTACATCAAATGAAATTGAAAAGATCAAAAAACGACCTTTTTGATTTTAGTAAATTTCGTCTAATAGTAACAGGATGCGTAATGATGTGAATTTGATCAAGCATAGTGATGTTATTTTTCCCTGATTCCCATGGATCTGTTTAAAGTTGAAAATGTCTATATCTTATATTAATGTCAAAATACTGTTAATAGAAAGTATTGATTAAAGGACAGGACATTGTCACCACTATTGTCACTGTATTAAAGTTGTCTACACTACTAAAAGTATTAATTACATCCCTTATATTTTATGCAACAGTATTACTAGGTCACATTGTCATTTGGTGTCTATATTTTATTTCTATATTATCTTATAATAATAAAGAGTTAAATAATAATAATTGTTTGACTTTTATTTTCTTTTTCAGATTTTCTGACACTTTAATAATGAATCTCATCAATACTAAAGAGGTGAGGGTCCCAACTCAGAACACTTAGCTCAATCCCCTCATCCCAGGGTGGTCTTAAGGGGATACAATTATATTTTATTTTAGGACCCCTCAGCTTCAAATTTTTTTTTAGGCAGGGATTGGAACCACATTTTATACTTATTTTCAATGACCCCCATCCCCACCATGGGGCTTATGTATGAAGTAGTGTTATAAGCAAAGTGGGTAAATATTACCATATACCTCAATGACAGATTCAGGATGTGTTTTTTTTATTGCACAATTTTATTCATGAAAACTGTAACAAAAATAAATATACTGCTACTCTATCCACAAGTGCCACCCAGTTTAATTGTCAAAAAAATAATAATAAAATAAATTGCAGTTTTCCTGGTCAAATTATCTTTTCACCCTTTAATAAGTAACTTCATAAAATATATCAAACTAGTAGAAAGGATGGGGTGTGGCATATTTATAAAAATTAGGGTCATTTTTCATGGGACTTGTATAAATGAAATCAAACATTTTCAGATCATTTTAACTGTTGCATTATTAAGTATTTCACAGTAAATAAGTGATTTAATTTCAAGTATGGTGGAGAATATCCTTTGGCTGTACAGTGACTTTATATGACACTTTTTGGGTTCAGAAATGATCTTCCAATCCAGAAAAATCATTTTAAAGGGAAATCTGCAGTAAGATCATAGCTGTAACTACATTAATAGATAATGAAATCTTGACTTCAATGATGGAAGAGCCACTGTTGCAGATATTCACAAGTCAATATTAACATGGGAAAGTTGATGTAGGTAAGACTTACTGAAAGCAGAGAAAGTGTCAGGCAGGGCGAGACCAAAAGAGTCGCCTCGCTGAGACTGGAATCCCTTTAAAGCGCTCACTGATGTCCGCGTGCAGGACATCAGTGAGCGCATATCAGTCAGTGCGAAGTGAGGCGAAGACTCCGCACCTCACTTCGCACTATCGTGAATTCCCCCCTGAGTCTGGCACCCATTGGAGAAAAAAAAAACCTTAAAATGAAATCAGTTTAGCTGTTAAATACGTTAACAGTCACTAAAAGCTGAATATGAAATACTGAGATTATGAAGTATCATTTTACAAGTATTGTTAGTGAACAAAATGCAGTAAAAAATCTGTCTAATACAGCGGTTCTCAACCTTGTTGAGACCGCGACCCCCCTCTGACGTCATCGTGGCGCGCGGCATGATGATGACGTTTTGGCCGAACGTCATCACGTACCCGCGTCACGTGGTGACGTTCGGCCGAAACGTCATCACGCCGTGCGTCACGTGATGACGTTGTGTCCGAAACGACATCACGTCGCGCGTAGCATGATGACGTTTACGGCTGACGTCACCCGCAGGAACCCTTATAAGAAGGGTTTCTGCGGGTGCTTCTGAATGTCGGCGCGGTTCTCGACCCCAGTGGGACGGCCTCGCGACCCCCATCGGGGTCGCGACCCACAGGTTGAGAACCGCTGGTCTAATACATTCTAGGGTTTCTGTTTACATTACTAAATGATTCTCTTTTCTTTTATCAGCTTCCATTCCTTCCGTTGCGCTTATTCTTTACTTTCAAATAACAGCTTTGTTCTGGAAGTCTATTTAAAGTATTCTCTTTCTGTCAAGGTTCTAGATCTTCATTTGCTATTAATATGGTCCACTCAAATACTTCCCGTTCGATTTTTGTTCTAGAGTAAGACTAGAAAAAATAGGACTGGTCAGTCCTATTTATTTCACAGATAAAAGATAGATGCACTCAAAAGAAAGAAAAATATTACCCAAAATACTACAATTCAGACATTCAACATCAAATATAACATCTTTACCAATATTGTGTATGAACAAATGCCAAGCTCCCCATTCATCAGCATTCAGATTTCATGAACTGAGACCCTCTAGTAGTTATGTAAGGATTTCTCAAGAGGGAAAAAAGACTGTTCTGTAACCAGACACTCTAAGTTAAACTTATTTTAGAATTATTTCATTTTACATCATGTCAAACATTTGACTAAATACTGTTAGATTATTATATTAATATATTATTAATTTATTCAAGTTGACCAGGATTGCGTGTGAACATTCAGGCTATCCAGCTTGTTCTAAGTACAAACTTTATGAGCTGAATTAACATTGGTGCCTTCCCATTAACTCAGTAAGGCTACATCCTCAATTTTGCTTTAATAAGGGGTGAAATACATCGAGTTCAAACAATGTCATGCTTGTTTGTACTTAATTGAGCAGTAAGTAAACTGAACAGTAAAACCACTTATGTCTTTAATTTGTATTGTCAGTGAAATATGTTTTCCCTCCATTGTCTGCTACAAAGTCAGTTTATGGAGGTAATATAACAATGCATCTGAATAGTGCATTGATCCACTCTGACTTAAATAATATGGCACAGAAAGCTCTTTGCTTACCTATAGGTAACAACTCTCAGTGTATTGGGACTTAGAACCACAAAATTATTCGGTCCAATGGTATATAATAATGAGAGGCAGTTAATAACCTGATCCTAATCATTTAGTAAAGATTTACAAACTTATCATTAAACAAATTGGATTCTTTCTGATCTATCATCATCATACATATGTATGGGGTGGATAATACACAAGCACTGATCATTGTTTGTCACAGTCAAGAAAAAAATGTCTGTTTTTCCAACCCCCTTGGGTGCTTAATTATATAAGGGGGAAGATGTAGTTTAACAATAGGTATATCCTTACTTTCCAGAATGTATCCCTGGAGCTAAATATATCTTCCAGTAACAGGCGTAAACAAATAATTAGTTTTCATTTTTGCAGATTATATACTTTTTGTAAAAAAAACAAAAAAACTCAATATATTTGCAAAAAATGTAAAGACTAATTTTTGCAAAGGATTTGTCTTTCACAATTTATCACTTAACCACCAAATACTCCAGTGAATAAAAATATTCTCAGTAGCCCTTGCACAACAGAAAACAATGGTAGTAGTAGTTACTTTTGATGGAAAAAAAGCAATATGAGCTCAAACCACTGGGAAAACAGCAATAATATAAAATATAATGTGCATATTAGCTATAACATAATATTAATGGGGCACATTTACTAAAGTCAAACAGGCTTATTCCCTATGGAGTTTGCCCTGTCATTTAGTTTAAGTCCAAAATATTTCTCCATCGAAAAGAGACATCGATATTGATCTGTAATGGAAGGAGCCCTCATAGAAAAGCATTGGAAAGTGTGTCCCTGTTAACAGATCCATAGTTTATGTCGATGGGGAAACATTTCTATCCATCCTTTGTAAATCAGGGAAAATGAAAAGTCCAGGGAAACAAAAATTCACAGTGAAAGGGGTTGAAATCAATCGATATGGTCAAATAGATCTTAGTAAGTATATACCAAAGTGTTCAGTAACCATGTTTCTGTTCAGAGCACCTCATTGGATATGTTTCATTAGCCAAGTTATTGCAATGGACCCATCAGAAAAGTTATTGGATAGAAATTAAAGGAATACCACTCTCTACAGAATATTAAAAAGATCATTTCAAGGTAATCAACCCCTTTAAACATGCACAGGTTCAATGATCTTGTTTGGAAAGGAATTATTCTAGTTTTTACCACAAATGAAAAACCTTACAGAAATTACTTTTATCACTCCCAGTTTTTGTTTTAAATCACATATATCCATTTCCTTTGATTTTTTTTGTTCTGTATTTCAACTGACTTTGTACTTAACAAAATTTATTGAGGAGTTAATTTCAATTAGGTATGCTAAGGTGCAGTTTTGCTAGTTAAGAATGAACTAAAAAACGCACAAGAATGGTGCAGAGCTAAAAATACAAACAATATTGTTCTTCAAAAAAATATATGTAAAAACAAAAAATAAAAAATCTCTCTGTGAATAGTTTGCTGCTCCTTTTCTAAATGTGGAGTATTCTCCAGACTCCAATGAAAACAAACCAATTGGATAAACCTGTGTGACACGCTTGAGATCTCCGTTATTTTCCGCTCCTGAAGAAGCTGTTAGCACGGTGAAACACGTTGAGGGGAGACACTGGCACCTACTTATTCCGGATCTATTTTCTGCTGATGAACTATGCTGAAGGTTTGCAGCAGAGACTTGTGATACATCTGTATTTAGCCTTTGGGGGCTTTTAATGCGATTTACTCTCTATATGATTGTGAGTACCTGTCATTTTTATGCATTTTTGAATTAAAGTCATATTATGCTATGAGGTTTTTTCTGCTTTTTCATGGTATTACTGCATATTGAGGCTTTTTGCTCTGGAAAATTTAAGACACCAGGGAGGCTCGTTTCTAAAGGATCCATCTGATTTTGATATGCCTATTCAAATATTAGATCTGGTGAGCAGTTATTATCAACATTGTGTCACGTGTGTTGATTCACTGTTTGCAATTGTTGCCATTTTCCATTCAACACCAGCACGCTATAATTTTTTTGGGATGTTTGGTTCTTCACTTTGAATATCGCATCATTAGGCACTATCAGTGCCTTTTTTGCACTTTTTTTCCTTTTTTGCACAGGTTTATCCGATTAGTTTTGCTAGTTAGTTACTTTTATTCCCTTAAATGTGTAACAGAGGGTACTTTAATATTTTCCATCTACTTCCATGTTCAAAACCTCCCATTCCTGTTTCACAATTCAGTCAGGGATTACCATCTGTTGCACAAAAAAAAGTTCTCAGACATAAAAACCAGCTTCAGTGTTTCTTTCTTGTGGTGTGAAGTGAACAGAACATTTTAGTTGCTGCATTTTAATTTTCCAGAACATTATGATGGGTTAGAATTGCAATATCCCTGTCTGTGATGATAATTGCATCCTTATAATTCCGAACTCACTGTGCATGCCTGCTGAGAGCTATTTTACATAACTCTCAGATGTTCTTTGTAAATCACTCTCTGAATTTCCCTCAAAATTGGTAAGTTAGTATCTTATTGTCTGAGAGCTAGTTTGACTGGATAGAACCTTCCTATTTGAGCTGATTTCTTTACCTAACCTGCCATTAATCATGCTCTTTTTCTGTACCTACCTACTACCTACTACCTACTTTTTTCCTAGTTCAGTTTAACTTGTTAAAAACTCTACCTGTGTCTGTATCTGCAGCCATTTCTTTTTTTAAGGTTTCCACCATCACTGACTTTGTTGGAGCTTCAAGGATTTTACTCATCCTAGTTCTGGTGGCAGATGAGTATTGGAGGGCTTTTTCGTTGTGTGAGAGGGTCTGCTTCAGGCAGAAGCCTGCATTAAAGCTGAACATGGACCACTTACCAGGGTTGTTAGGCTTATATGATCAAATCCAAGTTTTGCTCAATGGTTAGAGAGGGCTTCCATTATGTTTCCTTAATTCTGTCCCTTAAAATAATTCTATTTCCTTATATTATATTGGCTGATGGGAATGTACCTCAAAGTCTGCAGATAGCATGGTATAAAGTATTTATCTGGGGCACTACAAGATGAGAAATGTTAGGAATCATTATATATTCTGCATTTTGTTTTACTTACCATCATCCCACACTGCCTCTGAGTGGTGGTGGTCCATGTGTGAGAACTGGCAGTGCGGTTTCGACTGACAATGATGCAACATGCTTCTTTCCTGCTGGTGCAGCTGGTGGGAGATTTAAATTGCCACTATTTCACACATTCATTGCCTGAACATCTTCCTATCCAGGATTCCTAGTTCCTCAGTCCTTTTCTATTGTTCCTGTATCTAGTGCCAATCTTTATTAAACTTGCCCGCAGTTTCCCTGCCTTTGATATAGATTCACCCTGCCTTCCTACTATTGTGACTCTTAAAGGGACAGTACCACTCACCTGATCAGTTTAATTTTTCACAGTCATCTTTTTTGTCTGTCCAACTACCACTAAAGGGGGGTAAACCTGAGGGTCACGACTGGGGAGTATCCTTGCCACAAAGGCCATAGCCCCTTCAGGGGTTAAGGGTGAAGACTGGAGGCTCCTTAGATTTCAAACCTCAGGTGAGCCAGTGCCAGCTCCATTGTGGTAAGAGGGCCCACATCCATCCGTGAAATTTTGTTTACAAATAATGCCAATGGAAAGCTTAAAAAATACGAAGCTAAATTTGTATTGTTCAAATGCTTACATATCCTATATATTATTACTAGTCTAAAGTCCTCTACGTGACAATGGCATATAAGAATTACAGAGATCTGCAGACGCCAGGTGATCCAGAATACTGCTGACTAGGTTTACTCACAAGCCCTTTCCACACCTGTTGTTTGCACTCTGTATTGGCTGTCTGTTAAATTTTGTATATATTTTAAGACTGAATTACTTATATGATCTCTACATAACCAGTATCCTTGTTACAGAATATCAATGAGTTTTAAATTATTCAATTCAACTCACAGATAGAGGTTCCCCAAAACTCACTAAAAAATCTATTATAAATTTAACTCCTGCAGATATTTCAAACATTTTTGCTATATACCAATTCGGGTGGCTATTGACTAATCGGCAGAATGTGCTGAAGGAGTGAATGCAACTAGGTATAATGCTCTGAATTCACATACCTGACTTCACCAAATCAGAGTGGTGAATTTGGAATTTGCATTCTAGTTCGATCCGAGTGACTACTCCAAACAACATATCTGACAGCGATCACTATTGTCTGCTTGTTTGACAAGCCTATTCCCCACTTAGTCAATACTGAGAAATGAATTTGCCACTATTTTGGAGATGTGACTCAAATTGTAACAGAGTGAAGCCCTTAGTTTTTTACTTGTAGTATGTTTTCTGTTTCTATTTATCAGACATCAAATTTGTCCCTCCAGGCTTTCCATATCTGTCATCTGAGAAACGTGTGTATTAAATAAATGGTATATAAAATAGGTAAGGTAATCCTGTATAAACATCGTCTTCTAACTCTAAATAGGTAGCCTACTAAATAAATACTTCTGAATGTAATACTGTGTGTGGCAGGATTCTGGATGCTAGGTCTCTCCAAACCTAGCTAAATCTCAGCCAAGGATGAAATCCCTTATTATATGTCGTTCTGAACAGTATAATATTACAATAATAACAAGAATAATTATAAAACTAAAGTATAATCACTACAAACTTAAGTTGTATAACAGTGACTGCCCAATTCAGAGAGGAACTTTAATTTCATTAGACTAGAGAGTGTTATTTTGTGCTTAATAAATGTATTTTCTTTGTAGAGATTTGTCTTTACTTTGAAATAAAACTTGTTTTTTGTTGATCAGTGTTTAAAAAACCTAGTTAAATACTGTAATTCAATTTTTTTACACAGTAATACATTTAAAATATCCATCCTTGCAAGGAATATGAGTGTTTACATTAAATGGAAGGTCATGATAGGAGATGTGTTTTTGACTACATTGTATCTCTTCCGTACATTAGTAGGTTCACACAGACTCTTAAGATGTTCCATAAAATATGTATATAAATATCACTGTATAAATACACACATAAATTACCATTAGCTCAACAAAGGCAGAACAGATGGGTGGGTTACATGCATTCCCTCAGGGGGAAAAAAACCTAGACTTGGAGTTGCTTGGATACTCTTAAAGGTTTCAACTCAGGGTACAGACTATATTTTCCTGAATTATGCAGTTTTATAAACTTTTATTTACATATCTATGCATTTGCTCATGGCCAAAATGTTACATTTTGCAGCAGTAAGGTCATGACTTATTTATCCAGTGAATTCCTATAAAGGCAGAGCAGATGGGTATTGGCAAGTGATAGCATATTTATTTTCAAGCACAGGAAGCACTTCAATTTTAAATATCCTTCAAGAAGATGATGAAATCTTTACCCGTTAAAACAGCTGAGACAACCTTAAGTAAAATATCTGATTACTGACTTATTTGAAATTGCTGTCATAAATCAAATGTATCACAAGTCCCTTGGGATTTCTTCTTGAGCAGAATACAAGAAAAGATGTTGCTTATACAATTGTTTTTGGGATCCACTGTTTACTTGTCACTTTTAACAATCAGAAAACAAGATATGTTTAATAACAACAAGCTGAAAATAGTTACATAAGCCTAAATGTATTTCTTTTAACACAATAATTAAGGGATAAGCCTTACATTACATCTACATCTTGTTTTACATTAAAACTTAATAATGCCTATAAGTTATGACCACCACGGGGGAAACAAACATTTTATGGACTTATAAATATAGATTTGCTGACAGATAATTTAAATTTACTTGAATATTACCCACTTCTACTAGTTAGTATAAAAATGACAATTATTTGTTAGTTACATTTGCTATTCTAGTGTACATTAAGTTTAGTGGCACTCCAGTTCCCAGAATGCCTGGTCTGTTAAAAAAGAAAAGTGCTATTATTCCCTGTTGCATAGTGACCCTCTGGCAAAAGAAAAAAAATGTTTGGCAGCCTTTTACAGTAAGGCACAGCATATATAGCCTTTCGACAAATCTAAGACTGCAAGATACAAATGTTTGTATTCAAACACACAGTTCATGATATTTTAGTGAAATGGAGAAACTCCAAACAAACAATTCATTGCTAACATTTTAAATATCACAAGGAAGAAATGTTAATTAATATATCTTTGAAGGCTTAGAACATGGAATTGATTTTCTGAATTGACTGTTAAAAAAAAAAAAAAAAAAGAGTACTCTGTTTCTTTCTTAGTCAATGTTAGCAAATTGCCTTTAATTGGCATTCCGGGACCTCAACAACAGTGTTCACAGTTATTAAGGTATTGATTTTCTATAAAGTTTCTATTGTGCTTCTGTAATAATCCACTCACAAAACTAACTATGTCTGCTTCTGATCAAGAAGGAGACATTATTTTGAATGAGATGTATCTAGTTACACACTTCAATGATGTGTTTATTTATAGTGTTAACCTCTTGGCCATAATTGAGGATCTGAAAGAGAGGAGGATTAGTGCCGATAAAACCATACAATGGCTATTGCTTGGACATTTATTGCTTTGCAGTTGACATTGCAAATGATAATAATAACAATTCTAATTCTCTTAAACCCAAAAGTCTATACAGTGTTTTGGAGCTAATGCTATTGATTTTCAACACTGCATCTTACAAACTTGAAAATATATGTTTGTATGTATAATTTTATTTATAAAGCGCCACAAATTTACGCAGCGCTGTACAATTCAGCGATAAAAAAAAAGTACAATACAAACAAGGGAAAAGTGCATAAAGCAATACAAGTAAAATATTACAAGGGTACATCAAATTAAGTGCTAGTTTGTGATTGACACAAGAGGTTGGAGGTCCCTGCCCAAGGAGCTTACAATCTAAGTGTCTATCTAAATATATATATATGCATTTAGTGTGTATATACAGTATATGTAGATGTGTATTTATTTTGTAGAAGCTATGGGACTAAAGACTATATTATATAGCAGTTCATATGAACTTTATAATGAATTGTGTGCTGAGGAAATACAGAAGCTATAATGGTTTGTGACTATTCCTAGCCTCCTCCCATACCCTACTCTTTTGTAATGTTTTATAGGTCACACAGAGAGAATGTACATTTGTAGCCTGTGTGGGGAACTTTCTACTATTAACAGATGTAACAGAGAAGATTGTATACACCTACTGGTCACCAACCACATGGAATTTTCATACCCAGACAAGGAGGGTCATGGAGTGCCTATCCCAAAGAATCTGCAGGAAATTTGCATCTATTGTAAAGTGAGGGAGCTTTATCTTTAAAGTGATACAAAAAAGGTGGAAGTCAAAAGCTGGTAGACAATGACAACAGAAAACTGTTGACAACTGTCAGGTTGTCAAACAGCAATCCTCCCTTTTTAGGATTCATTATTTTTATGTCAGCAAATACTGTAAAAGGTAAAACTATAAGTGTAATATTTACCATAACACCACAATATTCAGCTACATATAAATTGAGAGGGAAAAAAAGAGCAAAAAAAGATTGGCTCCAAACTTTTATCCTACAATGTGGATCCAGAAGAAGGCTTAAAAAAACATGTGGCAAAAACCAAATATCATCTTAAGGAGTAAAATCATTCATGACCTCAAATGTAGAATACAGAATAATGCCCTGTATCAAGAACCCAACCAATCTCCAGTGATCTAGTACCTATAGGTTGTAATATTCTTACACTTAAGAAAGGCATTTAGGTCACATTTTCTTACATAACCACTGTAAGTGATTTCACCATGATAACATTCTCAGGCAGAGTTTCACAGTTCCATTTTTGTGCAGAATCTTTCTTTCTTCTAGACATAGAACTCAACCTTATTATATTGACTATCCTGTTTTACCTCCTGATGAAGCCAAATGCAGTGGCGAAACGTGTAGAGGTTGATCATAAGGTGATTGAGGACTTTATTAAAAAATTTAATTAAGAATTTACCCATACTGTATGGTTATAATGACCTTAAAGGAATTATTAAGGGTAATGTTAGATGCATTCCAAGTAGATCACCTACGTTGTCTAACATTCTGTCACCCTCTGATGTAGGAAGTGTAAGAAGTGCCACTTGGCTTAGTTCCACTGGTACCCACAAGTGTGGTGTGAGGATTTGTCTTTGTTGCAAATATTTAGAGACAGCAAATAGGTTTCATGGGTATGTGACAGGTGAGGATTTTTTAATGAAACAGTTTATTAACTGCAAGACAACTGGAGTAATTTATCTTATTTCCCGTACATACTGTCACATGCAATATGTTGGGCGCACCACACGCTCCCTTTGTGAAAGAATAGGAGACTATTTAAATAACATTAAAAACAAAAAGGACACAGTGGTTGCAAGACATTTCAATGAACATGAGGACATGTTTTGCTATATACGGGTGCAGGGTATAGAAAAAGTCAGGCTGGGGCGCAGAGGTGGAGATTACACACAGTTGATTAACAAGAGGGAAGCCTATTGGATATTCAAATTGTGTACTCGTCATCCTTTGGGCCTGAATCTTGCCTGGAATCTACACTTATTAGTGAATAAATAACTGAGATGGCGGATTATTTATATAATACCCTGCACACAAAAGGTGTAAAAGATGTAAAGGATACAAACAATACACATGAAATATACATCTGTGTGTGTGTGTTTATATGCATCTTTTGGTCATCCAACCTTTTTACATTGATAGATGAAAAATGGCATATTGGTATTATGTATTGTTCACGTAGAATATGAAGATAATGACATTCCAGTCATGTTCTTAACCTTCTAATTTCTCACACACTATTTTTTAGCTTATGCATATATTGATGTTTTATGTCTTTATAAGTATATATTTAAAAGTTTTTCACGGTAATGTACACATTATATTGTATACGTTATAATTTTATCACAATTTTCTTCTCTCCGTTTTCACAGGTTATGGCAAGCGATCACTTTATTATCCACCTTCATCACCTTCCTTTGTAAATAAGTGCACCAAGGTTTTCACGTATCATCAATAAATTAAAGTATGATATTTTATATTATATTTATGTTTATATTAATCACTTATTATTTTTGGCTATCACGTTAAGCGATATTGTAATGGTTATATTTTCGTAGTTGGCACTTTATTACTTCACGTTTACACATTTTTAATACCAGTATGTGTTTATGAATATGAGAATATGTCCTGTAAGGAGCTGATACGAATATGGATGTGGTTTTTATGTGGTGTGCCCAGGTTGCTTTTCCATACCATTGCTTTCCCATACCATTTCATTGTCTTACCATTCTACCATTGCTTTCCCATACC
>WMED01003152.1:1219-8719 GCA_019650415.1 Pipa parva
AGTATTCCTTTAAGTATGGACTCCTCCTGTATTATTCACATTCTGCGGAGCTCAGGAATTCAAAATTCAATGGAGCATCTCATTTCTCAGTGCAACCTAGAGCTAAGAAACCACTTAAAGCAATTTAGCTGAAGGAGGGTTATACGTTTCTAAAATTGCCTTTTCAAAAAAATAATAATAATAATAATTCCCTTCCCATCTCCCCCCAACTAAAAAAGAAATCCTTGGAAACTTAAAACTCTTATAATCAGCTCGAAACCATTCGTGAAGCTTTTCAGCTATAAGGCAACATGCATAGCCTCTGATAAATGTCTATCGCTCATTTGCATATGCTAACAGCTGCACTTTAATCAGTGTTCTAATCCCTAACGATATTAATGAATTTTTTTTATGGTGCCTTCCCCCTCCTCTGTTTCTCCCTGTCTCTGCCTCTCTCGGTATCATGTTTGCTAATTCAGAGCTGATCGGTAGAGACTCTATACCGCTTTTTATGAAGGATATAATAGGCTAGTCCTGTTATCCTGCTTGAACAAATAATTAACACTACAAAGGGGACACGTTCATCTGCAAAGAGAGTATGAAGGCTTGTACATGCCTCTCACTTCTTTATTTCTATCTTTTTTGCTTGCTCGTCTATCCTTCTTTTCTCATTGTAAGCCCTTTGCCACTTACAAAAGAATGAGCTTCTTATGGAAAAAAAGTGAAAAAAAACCTCTTCGAAACTTCAGCTATTGTTATGTCATAGTAGCTGGTCTGGCGCAGACAGAGAACTCCTCATTCGAAAGGTACCTTTCTTTAAATTCAACCGTCACAGAAAAAGTTTTAGAACCATAAAAAGTCATAAATTGTTAAAAAATAAATAATAATAAAAAAGAATAATATAAGTTGTGGTTTCATTGAGGTCCTGAAATTCTAAGGGCCTCGTTGGCTAAAGTCCAAATTCACCTGTTGAATTCACTTCGCTACAATTCAAGTCGCATTTCTAAAATAGTTGCAAATTTACTTCATCTTAGTCATGAAGCCTCTCCATATCCCTAATTTTATATTAGTGAATAAAACCCCATGGGGGGAATTCACGATAGTGCGAAGTGAGGTGCGGATCCTTTGCCTCACTTCGCACTGACTGATCTGCGCTCGCTGATGTCTGCGTGCAGGACATCAGCCAGTGCAAAGTAAGTCAAAGACTCCGCACCTCACTTCGCACTATCATGAATTCCCCCCTAAGAGGGTTATTCACTAAGGTGCAAATTTGACTGTCGAATTCTCAAACAGCGGATTCCCATAGTAAATCCGCTACAATTTCCCCATTGTAAAGTCGTGACAATTTTTTAAAGTTAAGATTGTTGTGACAATTTTCCCATAATAAAGATGCAACTGCGACAGTAGCAGCCTATCTTTATCTGCCTATACACAACAATTCAGACTTTAGTGAGAGGCATGTACAATAAAACAATATTTCTATGTCGCCTTGTTCTTAGATCATGATGTCACTTAAAGGGGAACTAAAGGCATAACACAAAATCATATATGATAAAGATTACCTGGCACTAGCAGGGAAGTCCTCAGGGAAATTGAATAGCTTATCTTCAAGAATGACAACAGTTTTATAGCTATCACTATAGCTAAGAAGATGCACTCTGGCTCCCCCTTCTGACTGGCATCAGTGGTGCAAAGCGGCATCAACATCATCACACCTACTGCAGAAACGCGCAATGATGATTTCACTGCTCAGAGTTCACCCACTGCTGAGCGGATAAATCATCACTGCATATGTCTGCAGTAGGTGTGAGGATGTTGACGCCGCTCTGCACCGCTGATACCGTATCATAGACACTCAAATCAGATGCGTATTTGCCACATTGCAGGGTTTGCTAAACAAGCGAACACGGGGAAATGCCAATCAAATCCAACTCATAGCTATCCATGACTATTCAGCTTTTTGTGCATAAGGAAGTGGCTTATTCATGAAAGTCCAAACAGTTGTGTAAAGGTCAGAATTCTCATCCATTCATCACTTGCTGACTTTCACATATTCATCATTTGCTGACCTTCACATATTCATCAAACTCTGTGATGTGGCAAATTGGTGACCAATCTTGAGGCTCAAACCCTACAGAGCTCTTTGCATCACTTTGCATGTGCATATACATCTAATTAGATTATCAATGTTGGAGTTTGTTGATGTAACAAATTCAATAAGGCCTACTACTCTGAATTTGCCAGTTTTACTACACAAATAAGTGGTGAATTAGGAGGATAATGGCAGGGCTCCTACTGTTCGAATAACTTACGCCACATCATACAAGAAACCGTCGTGTCCAATGCCAATTGCTTAATTAGTGTGGAAATCCAATACTTAAATGAATAATAAGGAGTAGATAATTCACAATTATCAGAGCATAGAATTGAGGAGAAACCATTTTGACAGTTGAATTTTCACTTTGTTGAGTAAGCCCCTGCTTATTTCTTTATAATTGAAGGGCAGTAGTGTATGTTTTGGAAGTTTGATCTCTCTATGAGGTAGGGACCTCCAACCTCTTGTGTAAACCACAACCTGGCACTTATAGTGATGTATCCTTGTCATATTATAATTGTATTGTTTAATGCACTTTTCCCATGTCTGTACTATATTGCTGAATTGTACAGCACTGCGTAAATTTGTGGCGCTTTATAAATAAAATTATACATACATACCTGTGAAGTCTTGCACATTTTATAGAGATCACAAGGATCCAAGTTCATTATTGAAAATTAATTTAGAGCCTTTGAGACATAGTTGAGCTAAAACTTATAGCATTCCCAACAGCCCTTATTAGTCTGTGTATATGTGAACAGTCAGTTCAAAAAAACTCCTCAAATGCTCTACAACAGGAGTTGGCAAACATCCTTGCTGCCTCCCCCAGCGGCAACAACTATTTTGTGAGCCGCTGGAGGTGGGAGGAGCACTCTCCCGACCACATGACCTGCTGACGGCCAATCAGAAGAGCCATCGGCGGTCATGGGCGGGGCTTCGGAGGTGCACTCCAAGCCACAACAAGGCGGCTAAAGAGCTGCAAGTGGCCGACCCCTGCTCTACAAGTACAGTTTTGACATTCATTTCGTACAGCATTGCAAATTGTTATTGTTACAAGCTTGTATCATATTGTTACAGACACAAACAGCCCCTGTGACATTTGAGTTCATAAAGGTTCACTTGCATGTAAAACAAGCAGCCTTAATTAAATCTTAACATTTACTCTGACATAAGACTACTTTCATTGAAAATCAATAAATTGTCCCAAGGGTTAAATTTAATCATCTGAGTTTGTATATGCATGGGAACAGCAAAAGTGATTTTGAATTATTATATAAGGCAAAAATCCAGTGGCTACAAACCCTCTATGTAATTGCCACTAGAAAATAAATTAAATGATTTTTGAAAGCTGCAAAAAATAAAAAACAAATAACATTTTGCAAAGGTACGAAGGGACTAACAGTGGACTCAAGGTCCAAATTCGGGTTTATTCGCCACTCATTCATTCGCCCAATTTTTTCATAATTGGGAAATTCTGTGATATGACGTACTGTATTTGTGTCCAATTTAACAGCTTACAATGGTCACATACTTGCACACTTCTTCACATTACTTT
This sequence comes from Pipa parva, assembly GCA_019650415.1. Classification (NCBI taxonomy): domain Eukaryota; kingdom Metazoa; phylum Chordata; class Amphibia; order Anura; family Pipidae; genus Pipa; species Pipa parva. Next base: position 4,849 of record WMED01003152.1, read on the forward strand.
ACATGCATGTGACTTTCACCTATTTGCCAATCATTGGACTGCAATGAAGTGGCAAACTTGCCTGCTCTCTGATACAGTGTAAATGTCTAATGTTCTTTCATTAAACAGCCATGCATGCAAATAAGGAAAAGAAGAACAAAACCGTGACATGAGAGCAGTGATGGAGTGCCAGAGGTTCACCAGGAAACCTAGAGCAGAGGACTACTAAGTCTTCCCTTTGCCTCACCCCACATTCTCTACCATATCTATTTGTGCTGCTTTCTCTGATTGGATGTACAGATGTAAAGCCACTGACTTTTTTTATGCACATTGCTGGTCTTGGCATTGATTTTATTTGAACTTCAGTAGCAACAAGGCCAGATTCAGGGCATGATAACTTGGCCTAGGACCTTCAATACATAGGATTTCCCTGCTGTAAGCACACCCATTGTTCATTCTCTCTGCCTTGCACTTACCATGTTTCCCCAAAAATAAGACAGTGTCTTATATTAATTTTTGCTCCTAAAGACATACTAGGTCTTATTTTCTGGGGATGTCTTATTTTTGGGACATGGTACTAGTACAGTATATTTCTCAGACTTTACTGCAGATAGGTATTATTTTCAGGAGAGGCCTTATATTTCTAAGCTTGGAAAAAATTGCACTGGGTCTTATTTTCAGGGGATGTCTTATTTTTGAGAAACAGGGTATCAGTATAGGAGGCCCCAAAAACTGACCCTCAGTGGCACTACTAGGAGACTCTAAACACTGCAGATCCCTTTAAGACTGTATTAGCAGGCTGATCAAGCAGAAAAACACACTCCCAAAATGCCAGGCAATCAGATCCATTGGTAGGAATCACCATTGGGATATTGATATTTGAGCATTGCTTGATAGCAGTGTCGCTATTTAAATCTTCCACTGTTGACATCACAGATGACGTCATCAGCTGGGGATTGGTCAGAAACCTGAAATTGTCAAGCTAAAAAGAGGCCATGCACTTACTGGTACCCCCTGACTGCTGGCAATTCCAAAGAGCTGCACCGCTCAGGACACCATCTTAAGGAGCCAGCATAGATCCTCAGAAAAGAACAGTGCCCCGAAATAGCCACAAATTGTAGATGTGATTGTGAGTACCACTACTTGACAACCTATAGGACAAGTTGCTACTAGACCTACCTCTACAAATTTTTGTGTGCTACAGTTTTAATAAAATGCTTTTGTATTTTATTAATAAAGTTCCTAGGGCCCATTTTACCTTTTGCAGCACACTGCACCAAATTGCTCCTTTCTCAAGTGCTAACAGCCCACTAAAGCAGTGCAAATATGCACTTCAGATAGAGTTATAAATGTTGCCCATGCTCTACTGTTAGTCCAAGCTTTTGGAAGGTCTGCTACATTGCTCCAGCTACCCTTATAATTATGTATGTGTGTATGTATAATATTTATTTATAATAATGGATGTAAGTATGTATGTATAATTTTATTTATAATTATGGATGTATGCACTGGGAAGACTATATGTGGAAAGACCAAGGTTGTCATTCATTAAAGTGGAAACTGTTGCGTAAATGGCAATATTCCTGTCCTTTTGTGACTTCTCCAACCCTGTTTATGCAACAAAATCTGCGATGTGACAAATTTGTGACCAATCCTAACACTTACTCCAGTTGTGGACTTATAGAGCTCTTTGCATCAATTTGTGTGCATGTGCACAGGTAATTCATCTATTCATCGTGCAACAGAGTCTGTCAAAGGAGCGGATTCCGCAAGGCGTACTTCTCCGTGTTCACCTAAACATGAATTATATACAAGGTGACATATAAAAATAATTATTATTCACTTTTATACAGGTGACGTCACTACCTTTCACTGGAGGAATTCGCCTGTATTATATTTGTATTGCTGAATTGTAAAGTGCTGCATAAATTTGTGGCACTTTATAAATAAAATTATACCTACATACATACAATTTATGCCTATTGCTAGTATGTTGAAATTAAAATAAAAAGAGAGTTTCAGTAACGTTTTCTTCTTTAAACAGATCCAAGATGATGCCACATTACAACAATATGCCTATTTATTCACTACTGTATGTCACCTCTGCTATTCACAAACTGACTATGCATAGAAATCACTACATGAATATTCACCAAGTTGTGGCTGGAATACACAGTTTAGAGCTATTTTGATTACCGGTGTACTTTTCTCCCTGGGGGGGAGCTCCTGGTAATGCATATGGGGACAGCAATTAACAAATAATAATGCCGGGCACCAGGAATTCTTGTGAACATGAAATGAAAGCAGTTTATTAATAACAAATCAGTATTTATAGAATGACAGTAGAACTGGATTAAATGTATACAGGTATATACACATTGCACACAGTTCAGGCTGTGTAACTTTTACTGGATATTGTAGTCACTAGTCAGGTATTCTTTGGAGGTAATTGTTAACAGCAATCTTCAAAGAGGCCTAGCCCTAGGGCTATCACTTATACGAACTGAAATGCCTTGTAAAAGAACACCCCTGGGAGTATTAAATCCACTCTCTCCTGGTTGGAGCTCAAGACTGCCCAGATAGATGTCCTAAAATGCATTCTCACTCACCTAGAATTTGCTATGAAAGAGCTTCTATCTCTAGCTAGACTAATCAGGTCTCTCCTCTTCCCTCCCTGGAAGAGGAACAGACTTAATCCTGCATTGCACTCTGGGAGCAATCTCTCTTCCTTCAGATACTATACATAATATTGGAATACTACTGTCACAAGTGCAGCTTACCTCTGCTCCGGCGCAGCTCATGTCTTCAGTGATTGTGCTGCCAGCAAGCACTGGGGCTGTGTGTAGCTCATTGCTTCCGGGTTCTCAGCCAATCATGGCCGGCTGACGTCACACGTAACGTCATTGCCAGGAGATTTAAATATGAGTGCTGTGGTTAGCACAGTGCTCAAGTATCATAGTCAATTATGTTATTTTAGATCTTCACCCTGACATTTGGTTGGGATTGTCTGCCTGTCTATCTTGCCTTTTGTTACAGCCTGCTACTGCCTCAAGAGATACAGCTTCTTAAAGGGATCTGCAGCTTCTAAGTAACTTCACAGCTAGCACCGCAGCCTCAGACAAGTCAGCATCCAGTACATCTTTGCAGTATATCACAGCATTGCAGGAGAAGATCGTCTGTGAGTTACAGTTCTACTAGCTGCTCCAAATGATCCAGTTGCAGTTCAGCTGTTCCAGGTTTCTGCCAGTGTTTCCAAGTGAGTCATCCAGCTGCTACCAGTGGGTGGTTAACCCAAGGGCAGCGACCTTGGAGGTGCCTGCCACAAAGGCCATACCCCCTTGTGGGGGTTTCAGGGTGAAGACCTGGCCCTCCTTAGACTTCACAGCTCAGGGTTAACCAGCGTCAAGTCCTGCTGTGGTACAGAGGATCCACACCTTACTTTAAGTCATGTTTGTTCCTGATTCCTTGCACTCCCTGTTCCTACACATGTGCACCATTCACCTTAGTGTTCCTAGAAGGTGTACCACCTTTATCCTGTATCCTTTATAATTAGTACACCTTAGCACTTCCAGAGGCATAATGGACTCTAGATTTGCTATAGTGCCTCTAGTGGTGACCCAGTTCTCGTGATGACCCCTTGTGTGTTGCCTGAGATCCATGACAACAAGATTACTAGTGACATCTACCGGCTGGAGTAAGCAGCTGCAAGCTTTGCTATAAAACACTACAGACATTTCCAATATAACTCTTAGAATTCCCTACAACAGTTTAGTGAAAGGGCAGAATTGTCTATGCTACACTTCAGCAGAATTGCCATAAAGTGTAGCACATTCACTTCAGCAAAAGAATTAATTCTTTGATGAATCTCCACCTCAATACATGCTCTGATTTT
>WMED01003152.1:11219-22746 GCA_019650415.1 Pipa parva
TAAAATGCAGACATGGGGAAAGTGTTCAGAATAGAATGAATGAGGCTAAAAGCACCCAGTATCACCATTTGTCCCTTACCATAGAGTTTACAATCTATATAGAATGGAGAGGTATAGATAATATATATAAAACTATGAGATGCATACAATCCTCTGTCCAGAATGCTTGAAACATTTAACACTGTCACATTAATGAATGCAGACTGATGTACAATATCCTACTAGTAGAAACATTGTGGAGTTTTCAGACTGCAAAACCAAACTTTATACATTTAATAATAGATTGGACAGGCATACTAAGAAGGTAATGTGTATACAATAGCAAACAGATACTTACATATAATACTAAACCACACACTACTGTACTGAAATATTTTTTTTTTATGGCAATATAAAGTTTGGGAAAAATATGTGAGAATTCCTTTTTTTAGAGGTGAACAAAGTAGATCAGCCTTGTGCATGATTCATGTGAGCCTGTGTTTATGATTTGACCTGGAGATTCAGAGGCAAAAAATATGTCGGTTTACAAAAAGTAACATGCAATAAATAAAAATTTTTTTTAAAAAATGTCGTTACAAAGACAACTCAACAGCCACAAAGCTCTCCCCTTGTTCAGTGGGTAGGAGTTCATTAATTGCAGTCTTTTGGATTGTACACCCCCACCCTAGTCTGTGAATATGCCACAGGATAAGGTTCATATTAGAGGCCTTGGTATAAAGGGGTGGAAGCCTAAGTTTTTTTTTGTTTTGTTTTTTATGGATGGATCTTCTTACCCAAAGATCTTCAACCCCTTACTTTTCTTGAGGTTGGAGAGATTTAACTAATTAATGTCTGCCTTACCATTTTCTTTACCTTGGACAAAAAGTAACTCAGGAAGTTTTCTCCTGTTCTATTGACTGCAAATCCATGGAACCTCTTAGGGGGGTCACCATTATCTGTCTTTGTCCATTCTTGGTCTGTTGCCACTGTCTTGCTGTTCTTAAGCTGTGGCTTATGGTATGCAAGCAACATAGCTTTAAGTTAAAGGTGCTTCCCCAAGGAAAGTAAGGAGCTTCTAGACAATAATTAGCCATACTTTTCTTGTTACTGCTTTGGTTCTGTTTTATTAAATTGACTCTGAATTCAGTAAACAACCATCAAGGAATCTGAGTTTAAACAAGTTTAGAAAAACATTCAGACAAACTTTGTATGTCTAGAAGACAAGATGCCAGCTACACCATTGCAAGTCCATATATATTTATATCTGCCAGTTGTAAGAGCTGAACAGAATAAAGAGCTGTGCATATTTACCTTTTAAATATCCCTGTAATTAGCATATTCACATTTTAAAACACAAAACCTCATCTGCTTATTGTTGATATCCTTGAAAAAGTGGTTTGTTGACTCTGCTTTCTATGGCAATTAGTTCTGCATCTTCAGGATTAGCTAATGAGGTTGCTGCTTTCCAACTCTTGTTGCATTTTGTAAATTACAAAATACACTTCTGTTTTCAGTGAATGGTTTTGTTTCCCATAGAACTGCTTTGAAAACAGTAGCTCTTTACATTTTTTTTTTTTTTTTTTTTTTTATGGGGGGGTGGGTTTTTGGGAGTGGTGGGTTTACTCCAAATTTCTATCTCAAAAAATATCATCACATTCTATGCAATTTCATTTTTTCAATTTCACCCTCCTATATATCATTGAGCTGGTCCATCTTATGTGTATTAATTTTCAATTACTATTCAAATAGATTATGATGTGGCCACAATCACATGGGCTTCCCTCCTTTGAACATTTCTCATAGGCTCAGAGTTCAAGAGAGCACCTATTCTAGTGGCAATTACAACAGGAAATACTCATGCAGCAATTCTAAAAACTACTTAACTATCTTCTTTTAATGTATTGACAGTGCCATTACTCTAGCAATGATTGGCTTATTAAAATTATCCATAATTAAACATTGCTACTGATCAGCCTTTTCTTTTTACATGACGTGGTTCATAACAAACATCTGTAATAACCTCAACAGTCCTCTTACTTCTCATGGGAATACATTCCCATAAAGCTTTATCCTGATCACTAATCCCTGCAATTATTTCTTTTTAGGCCTAAGATCCTATTTAACATAACAATATTTCATACACCTCCAAATTGTCTGTTGTCTCTCCTAAATAAGGTATATATTTCAATTTTAACTGTTCATTCATGATCGCTCATAAATTGCCCAGTCTTCTGAGAGATTTCCATTTACAAGCGTTAGGGCTAGTGAAATATAACCATGGTTGGATTAACTTCTCACAAGTAAATTAATGCTTTTGTTTATTGTATTCACCTTTACACTTTCAGACCAAATACTGGTGTGAAAATAGCCGCAACAATATTATCTCTCTTACGTTTAGTTAGACGTGCAAAAAGGTTTATATACAAACGTATATGAGCCCTTGGTCATTTTTTTACTGATCACACCCAGCTTTACCTCTCTACGCTTGAACTTGCACCTACCTAACAGCTATTGCCTCCTTTTAGTCATAATACTTCTTAAATGAAAAATCTTGTATCCAACAAGCCTCTATTTCCCTGAACCTCAAATATATTTCTGTTGAAAACTTCACTATTTTACCCAGACTTTCAGCTTAATGCCTTGGAGTTTTAACTACTGCACACTTACCAGAAACTTTCCTAGTATGAACAGATAAAAAACAAAGGCAACAGAATACAACTAGTTTGGAAATTAATTTATAAAGAATGACCATGCAATTACATGACATAAAATTATGCTATAGGCTTTAAAATTACTATAAGGCTCTTAGTCCTGCAAATAAACAAACGCAGTGAGGTCACAGTTGGTAATATTGATTTATCTTGTACCACACCTTTTACACATTTTCAACCTCTCCATCCCATCAAGCAATTTTCCAGCACCATATAAACATGCAGTCATCTCACCCATCCTGAAATAGCCTCTAAGCTTCTGGATCAGTTAGTATTTAAACTACTAACACTCTTTACTTTCTCTATACCCACTCCCTGCTTGGTCCCTTTCAGTAAGTATTTTCCACCAATGAAACTTCAATATCTTTCTTTATCTTTCTCCCGACCACACTTTGCCCCTGCATTGCTACTTCCCATGCTTTCCTTCAAGATTCCTCTTTTCCAGTGTTTATAATCTGGAATGTCCTACTTTTCCCAGTCACACTCTTCACTAAAAACTTCAAAACTACAGCACTTCATGTTAGCCTACCCTGATTCCTAACTACTCAACAATTCCCGACAAGTTTCTATTGTACCTGCTCCTCCTATCTATTACACACCTCTGCATCTCTGCATGTGAGACTACTTCTCCCACAAGCTGAAATTGTACTCAAACTCATGAATTGCACTAAAAAAACTTGCTGGGCACTTAAAGAAGAAAGCAATATATGCAGAAGTCTTGTGGGTGCTTGGGGTAAAGAAATGTACTTACTTGTTTTTGTCCAGGGGATGATAACTTTATCCTACTTGAATTTTTAGCTCTCTTCATTGGAAGGATTCCTGACGTCACAATCTTGGCTCCATGCAATGATGCATTGTTATTTTTTACATGTGCAGAAACACTATCAGGCCCTGATACCACAATAAAGTCTTCTTATTGGAAAGAGAAAGTAAATTCCAATGCCACAAGCATCCATAACACTTCTGCAGATAATACTTTTGTTCTCCTTCATTCCTTTATTAAGGATCTTGTGATATATCATTGTGTTCTCCATATTTTTTTTATTCTGTTTCATTGCTCATCCAATTTTAGATTGTAAGCCCTTGCAAGCAGTGCCGTTTATTCAATGTCTCACAGTTTGTTATTGTATTGTCATATTTTACTCAACTGTACAGCACTAAAAAAATTATGATGCTTTATAATTAAAGGTTAATGAAATATATATATATATATATATATATACTGTATATATATATATATATATATATATATATAAAATGAGTATTGCAATACTTGGTGATACCTTTTTATTGGACTAACAGTCAGTTTAAATAGACGAGCTTTTGAGGGGACTGTCCTCCCTTTATCAAGTCACAATCAGTACTCTAGTACCATGGTATTGCAATACTCATATATATAAAAGGTATCACCAAGTATTGCAATACTCATTTTTTTGCATCTGTGGACTAACACGACCACTATATACGTATATATAATCAATCACCTGCCATATTAAACCTATTATATACTATTTAAACTAATAACCTATCATTTTTATCACAGCCAGTTTTATTTGTACCTTGCAGTGACCCTTTAATCAATCACATGCCAATGGCTGTTTAAGAGTTTGCATGTTTCCCGGAATGGTATAAAAAGTGCTTTAGGCAAGAAAGACCTGTATCTCGATAATAATGTCACTTCTCTAATTGTCAGTGTTAAACTATTACACTATTATTCAGCCTCCGGCTGCCAACGAGGACTGCAGCACATTGTAGGATTAATAGTAGATGTGCAATGAAGTTGAAATTAGTTTGGCATTTGTATACCAACAGACAGATTATTATTTAAGCATTCCCATGGAACCTAACATAAACCACTCGAGAAATCTAAATATAAATTAACAAGCACTCTCAATAATGGTATTCAGAGGAATAACAAGATAACTCATTTGCTTTTCTCAGAATACCTTGTAAAATGGAAATCAGGAAAGGTTTGACATGTTCTTTAAATATACACTGATCTGAACACAATTCCACAATGTCTAGTGCAGTAAGTACTTACAGATCAAATTCTAAACACAAATAAAAGCAGACAATACAGGCATTGCTATGTGATTTGGTTGGCTGTTTGTACTATTTAGGTGAGCCAACCTCAAACAAAGAAAAGCAGCTGCACAGGGACACAAAATTAAATCCTGTCCTGTGTAATACCAAGAATCTTATTCGTGGCCAGACATATTGACTGTCTATGGGATTTAAGACTTTTCCCTTTTTAGGGGAACTCTATACCTGTTATTATTTTAGGCTTGAATTTTTACTGGGCTGGCGCATTTACTTTCATGTATTATTATAGGAATTACAACAAAAGATGTGCCCTTGCTCTTCTCCAGGTAATTTATAGTTTGCATACTGATAGGATAGTTACAAACTTCTCCTGGAATCAGAGGAGGACCCCAATAGCAGGTTAGAATTACCCAGAATTCTCAATGAACCAGAATTCCTTAGATCAGTGCTAAGGAGATATTAGTGGACTGTAAGCTATTCAGTAGGATAAGACACAAAGTACCCCCTACAAGAAGTGTCTGGATATACCCAGACAGAGCAAAACCCCAGGGAAACCAGAATGATTTAGTACAAGAATGAATAGACAAAGAATAGTCAATCCTAGCAAAAATTGGTTAGAAAAATCTACCCTTTATAAACAAACCAAATTGAAGAGTACAGTGAAATGGAAATTAACTGCAAAAAAATGAACACAGAAAAACAAATCAAAAGGGCCAAAATTGTCTTCAGAAATATATATATTCACCTATTAAAATGAGTTTGTGCTTGATATTATACTAATATAGGCTCTAGGTTAATGTAGGACTTCGATCATTGTATAGATAGAAGGTATTTTGGTTTATAGGGAGCCAGTCTTCTGTAATATATTTATAAATTATATTGCATTTGGTTTAGAAGTAGACTTTCCATATTTACTGAACTACGAGTAAAGATATTGAATTAGATATGGACATCCACACACTATAGTAGGATTTAGATGAGGTAGATAACAGGAGTTCAAGTCAAGCCCTTGCATGGCCTGTTTTACCTTAGAAGAGTTTTTTTATGCTTGCCTCTAAGGGCCTTCTGGATCTAGAGCAGCAGTCTTCAACCTGTGGGTCTCGACCCCTTTCTCAAAGGGGTCACGAACATGAAGCCAGTAGTGAGCACAGGTCCCTTTATATAAGGGTTCCTGTGTGGTGATGTTAGGCCCGAACATCATCATGTGTCACGCTTACGTGATAACGTAGATTTAACAGTTCTCCTGTGCATGCCTGTAACACTAGCCCAAAGTTTAAATGTAATTGATTATACTTAATTGATCATTAAGTTGGTGGGATATTGCTTTTCCTTAGCCTAGGCAAAAAGTAATAATTTTACTTACCCAATTGCTGCTTGATAAATCTTTTCCTAAAGCTTTTCTGCCCATTGGTGACTGAAATTAGTGTGATTAGCCCAATAAGTAGGAATTGCAAGTTATTAGCAAAGCCCTTTCATGCTGGTCACCTCTTACGGATCCTTATAGGTCGTGGAAGATGTAGTGAACAAATTATCTAAATTCTTGGATTAAAAAAAAGTATGACTTTTTTTTCCAGTTTAAAATTCTTAATAATCCTGTTTCTTCTGGAAAACCTCCAGAGTTTGCTGCTGTTTGCCTTGTTACAATTCTCAGGAGGGATAATGCCTTTTAATGAATTCCTCACGTTGAGCAGACATGTATTTATTAGCTGATGTGTTACTTAAAATGCATCAAATGAATCTTATTTAGGAAAAACATGGGAGAGATTTCTCAGACTTCCAGTTTTGACTTTTTTTTTTGTTTACTATTTTTTTTTTGGAATTATCTTTTGTTTCACTTTTTGTTAATGTTTTTGTTGAGTGACCATTTTAGTTAAGGAAGCTACCAGATCAACCAGAGCAACCAGAATGCTAATTAATACTATAATAATTTTCTAATTTCTTTTCCTGTTTTAATACTTTAGACAAGTTAGTCATTAATGGTATCATTTCCTGATGCCCAAGGCTAATTGAGAAGTTACCCAATATATAGACCATTATATAAAAATTACATTTTTAAGCTCTATTAAAACATTATTCTGGGTGAGTTTGTCCTTTGTAATGTGCTGTTTAAGCATGAGCCCAGAGAAAGATATAGACTTTATTAAATGACTCATAAAGAATATCTTGTGTGTAAAGCTGTACTCTCCTTATTTAAGACTTTCAGGAACAAGCACACCTAAAGAATTTTAAAATCCTATTTGCTTTAAAACTGAATATACTGCTTATTTTAACATGATCCCGCACAATAGTTTTTTGCTGTTGTTAGTCGGTTCTAAATCAAGACTTAATATCTGGTTTAAATCTAGCTCTTTTAGTTTATGTAAAGCTCCAAGTCCCATATATTATATGATCCAGCTTTGATCTCACTCAGACGTCTGTTTTCACTGAAAGCCACAAGCCATGGGACAGCTGGATAGAATTTCAAACCAGCGTGACAGATTGGAAATGACAGCTCAGTCAGGTCTCCTTAGCTTTACCTGCAAGAAATGACTGGGAATCCACAAGCAATGTAATTCATTGCCACATGTGAAACCGATGGCTATATTCCCAGCAGACCATGTTAGTGTTTCAGGTGTGTATAACAATGATTACTAACATTGGCCAAGCAGACATATCCAATCGCATGGAAAGAGCAGAATGTTCATTGTTTTAAGGATTCTGGTCTTCTCTTTTCATTCATTTGAATAAATGTGCAATTAAGGGCAATTGCCAATATTTTACAGTTATACCTATAAGTTGACTTGTCTGATATAGGTTTACATGATATTTGTATGAATAGGGTTAGAAATCCAACCTTTACTGTGGTCACAGGACAAGAGAAAAAGTTCTGTGCAGTCATTATGCTGGAAATTTATAATCATTTTTATTTTTCTGATTAGTTTCACTTTTTATCGGTGCTTTTTGACATTGTTTTTCAATTTGCCGGATCATTTTACTTCTGCTGATTTATAAAGGGCTGATAAAAAAAAAAATACCCATATTGAATAAGGTTGCTATCAATAAATATAGATTGGCACACTTTGCAGTGCTTTTAATGCAGTTCCCCTTCCATGTCATATTCATATTCATATTCCTTTCCAATGCAAAAACTCATTCAATTGTGGCAAAACGACCAGACCTACTCCACAGGAAATAATGAGTTTTCGCCAGCCTAAAGCAGGTGAACACTTTATAGCCAAAAAATCTGAAGGAACGGTTTCAAAAATAATCCGAAACATCAATATCGATATACTGCCAATATTTCACCAGCTTTAACGGGTAATAAAAAAAACTTTTTTTCGACTTTTATAAATACCCCCTCCCCCCCAAATGTAGACAGATAGGGGACAACATTTTTTAGCCAAAATAAATAAATCATGGCAGAAAAATCTGTCCACTGCACTTTTTTCAATCTGCTGGATTTTCTGGAGACTACATATCACTGAAAGGTATTTTTCACAGGGAAAAAAATATATATATTAGAAATAATTTACAAACGCATTTCACTTCTCTAAGCAAATTCCTGAGCGAAACTACTTTTCATACCAAGAAATATTCTATGATGCAATATTCCAGCTGCGATAGAGGTCATTATCGATTACGGTTTTCTATGACATTCCATACAGCTGGCAGAGTTGTAAACCCAACACAGAAGCAAGGTAAAGATGAAAATACTGCTCACATTGTCTGCAGCTTTATATTTGTAAAAGTGCCAAGATGAAGATTTGTGAAATATTTGCTTTTTCACTGAATACAACAAGATGTTGTGGCAACGGTTTTAGAAAGAAAAATTTAAAAGTGCAAGAGGAGTTTGCTAAATAATTTAAAAAAACTAAAGAATTGAATATTTATAGAAGGAAGAAAATAAATAACCCACCGTCTACCACACCCAAGGTTCCTTAAAAGAAGGCACAATACAAAAACAAGTTAAAGAAAAATATTTAAACGGCTTTGCTTTCTATCATAAATGCCCAGTCTCATTCATTTATACTTGAAAAAAAAAATGGAAAAAGACTGAAAGAGAGAGAGAGCAAAAGATAAAGCAAACGAAAGAGAGGAAGAGAGCTTATCAGGAAAGCTAGGACTGAAGCCGATTTGAAATATTACCAGCCTTGCATTTTTAAATTTGATGCACAACAACCAGGATGCTAATACGTCTCTTAGTTTAAAGGAGGGGGGAGCGCTGCTTCTAACTCCTTCAGCTGAAGATTAGGAGAAAGAGGCTTTAAGAAGATTTAAAAAAAGAGGAAAATCAACTTGTGAGGAGCGTAAAGAGACGGTCGGTGATTCAAGATGCTTTGGGCAATTCATCATGGAAATGGGTTTCTGTGCTGAGGCCATGTGGACCATTTTTGGGCCTGTCAAGGAAGTCTTTTTTTAATACATTACACTGAGAATGTAAATTGTATGGGAATAAATGTAAGGGAGGGAGAGAGAAGGAAATTGTATTTGGAATGGTGACAGGGTGTGTTAATAGGCAGTGAGGTGCAGAACATCTCCTACTGCTTCAATTATACAAGCTACAATCTCAGCTAAGAGCTAAAGCATGAGAGGCGTAAACGCTAAAAAGTAAAACAGGGAGTAGAACTATTGTCACCATATTTAATAACCAGCACAGACAATGAAAATGAAAGATACTTTGTAAGGTTTTATATTTTATCTTAACATAGAACTTACCTCATACATTCTTGACGCATTATGACGCATGTTTACTTTTCCTTTGTTTTTGGAACCATTATATGTACAGTGCACAATAGAAATAAAGTGTGTTAATATTTAATTACCACTTTGTGCACAATGCTCAATGCACATCGTACCAAATTCCTTTTCTTTTACAACAGGTTACCCAAGTTTCACCACGACAACCATAGGTTCCAAACGTTGATGTGATGTGTGATGTGTGACAATACACTTCCTTCAATGAATGAAAGAGTTTACAGATTCTTTTCTTTTTATTGAATCTTAAAGTGAGGAGTATAGGAGTGCAATAGATTCCAAAAGGAGGTTGATATTCCTGGTTTCTCTACAGAGTTATTTAAACCTGGTTGAAACTGAACCGTAAATGACTTCTGCATTTAATTAAAAAGACTGTTTCATGTATTTATTTATGTGTTTTGTTTACAATACACAATAAACCTGTTTTTGTTAAAGACAACTAATTTTTGCCTGCTAGACCCATGATAGGTAGATAGATTAGATAGATTAGAGAAAGACAGAAACTGGACACTACTTGCAGGTGGAGGACGTTGAAGAACCCATTCATACTGTAGTAAGGTTTTGGAAGACTCATTCTACATAAGGAGTTCATTTTAACAGCCTTCTGGTCAAACCCATCTCTAAGTCTTTACAGAGTAATATCCCATGATCCTTATCATTTTCTATCATCTACTATGTTCAAAGTAATGGCAGACAGAAGGACAAAGAAGATAGGAAATACAAACCAGACCCTTGAGTAGGAAACCCGGAGAGGCCTGACAAATAGTTAATTGGTATTTGTTGATGCCCTTAATAGGTCAACTAGCACTATACATATATCAAAGGAAACATTTACTTGTGCTTTAAGCACAAATTGCACCTCCATAAGGTATCCATACACATACAGAATATGATAGGAACGCCTCTGACCCCTATATTTATGTAACACTGTGGTCACTTTAAAGGGAAAATGAACATTAACATAATCCACCCAGGCTAGAAAGCTAGCCATTAGGTAGCCTTTGGCCATTTTTTTTCTCCATTAACATATAATTTCTGTGTCACTGCTGACATGCCATAACTTCTGGTAACTACTGTTTTTTATTTTTCCTATTAAAGCACTGACACACCTAAATTAAAGAGCAGATACTCTAGAACGCATAATACATCTGGTCTGAGCAGTATTTTTTGTTACAAACATACATAGAAGAAAATTATATTTAGGATGTGCAGGTTGAAATTGCATTAATCCAACAATTTTTTACCATTTGTTACCTATTTTTACTCTTTGTTGCTGACTTGGGTTGCAGTTTAAATGCAGGAACATCCACCACATGTTTGAGGTGCTTTAACACATTAAAAAAGGGTTTTATTGGGGTTCAGTGGAACACATAAATTGACCTAATTCCTAGTAGAAGATCTGTACAACAATGTCCACATCTAGTAGAGCTGAGTGTTTCCCAGTCTCACTGTCGCGGGTAGGGCAGCTCAGAAGTCTCTTACTGAGCTCAGCAACATTTACAGATTTACAACCTTTCTTTCTGCCCAGACATATCAAAATCCCTGACTAAATTTCCCTTCGTCCCTGTGACACATTTGTTTCCCATTGGAGGAGGGATTAGGGGACATCATATCAGCTTGCAAGGAATCATGAAAGAGGATGTTGTAGCTGTTGTTCATAAAACATAGGTATCAACATATTAAGGGTACTATTTTTTGCATTTTACTTTTCAAATATCCTACAGGTATTTTTTATCAATTGCTGCCCACTTTATGATTATTGATGGAATCAATGATGGAAGACTGGCATCTAAAGTTCCAAGTTTCTGAAAAACACACATTATATAGTGCAGGGGTCTCAAACTCGCGGCCCGCAGGCCATTTGCGGCCCTCGGGACGCTAGTTTGCGGCCCCCGGTCCTGCGCTCCACCAGGCGTTTTTATCGCCGGTGGAGCACCGGATCTGGCACAGAGGGAGTCCTGGCTGACTCCCTCCATGCAAAGAGGAGGGCTCATGTGATACGATCGGTCACAGGAGCCAATAGGAACCCAGAAGTGCATGTGATCAGCGCTTCCGGGTTC
>WMED01003153.1:0-22741 GCA_019650415.1 Pipa parva
TCATGTGAAAATATGATATTTGTGTCATTCTCAAAACTTTTGGCCATGACTGTATATTGTCACAGTACCACCTCTGTTTGGATTCCTCTTATTTGTGTTTTAGAGCATCTGTTTAGAGTATTAAATTAAATGAGCACTGACAGGAATTGCTAAAGTTAGCAGGGTATAATACCTGCCTGAAATGAAAATTTAGGGCTGATTCCTCCATCATGAAAAGCTCAAAAGGTGCCCTGTAGCCAAATAAGAGAAAAGAGTTGGATGACAGGTCCACTTTAACAAGTTGGCTTGGGGGTTCTACGGTATGCTTTACTCAGATAGTTGGGAAACTGATCTTGACCAATTAATTTAGCCTGGATTTATTTGATAATTGTGTTATAACCCAGTTAATCTAAACTTCATGTTTACTATAATGTGTCTGAGATTGCATCATGTTTGAGTTTCTACATTTGGGAAAATTTTGCAAACCAGTTACTGTAAGCTTCACTTTATTTGTCATTTCTGCTTTGTGTCAGCTGGTTGCAGACATTTTTAAACAACTTATGGACTAGGACTCAGTCAAGTTGAAGGGGAACGACAGACAAAAACACTTTTTTAGTTATTCTTAATATTTAGCCTAAAACCTACCAAGTTATTAAAGGGGTCCTGTAGCATACAACACAAATTCCTTTATTTAAAGGACCAGTCTAGTCCCCACCAATCGTTTGCCCTTATGAATCTCACTTTTAAGGAAATGAGTTTTGCCATTTACTTATTACATTTTTTTTTTTTTACAGTTGCTTTTTATTTATTAAGGCCCCTGCTCTCTCACCTACACTGTCAGCTGATCAGTTTGGGATATCATTCATTGGCTAAAGTCTGAATTGTTGCATAAAGGTGTGAATTTGCCAGCTAAAGACTATCGCAATAGACTGAAACTGTTGAAGTCACGTCTTTGTTACGAGAATATTGTCTCAGGCGCGAATTTCCAATGGGAAAATTGTCGCAGTCGCAGATTTGCTATGGGAATCTGCTGTTTGGGAATTCAACAGTCAGATTCTCACTTTATTCAATAACCCACTTAATTCACAGCATTGAGAATTCCCCCCCCCCCACCTCCCCCCCCAAAAAGTCAGAAGCGAATGGACCGCAGCTTTGTGAAATTGCACACGTGCAACACTCTGATGGACTGCTCAGAATACTCACATCTTTCCAATAAATCCCTGAATTAAGCTATAAAGACAATGAGTGAGAGAGGAAGGAGCAAGAAAATGGATATAAATTAGTAAATAATACTACGAAAACCATTTATTTAACAGCAAATAACTTATATATTTTACCATCCTTTATTTTATATCTCCAGCCATTAAAATTTCCATCCACATCTGCTATGATCCTTTTCCTTATGGCCAGCTATCCCCAGTTGAGCTTCTACCCTATGCTTGGGAGCTCTCATTGTGCCACAAGCTTCATCTAATCCTTTGTGATATACCTTATGTATTATAATTTCTTAGCTTAGTACACCCAGGCTACTTCTTTTTTTGTAAGCAAAGTCTAAATGAATATTGTGATGGTTTCTTATATAGGTTGTTATAGTCTTTTATTGGCTACAACAGGGGTAGGAAAACTGCGGCTCTTCATCTGCCTTGTGGCTCTGAGTGCATCTCCCTCGTCCCGCCCATGACCTCCGACGCTTCTTCTGATAGGACGTTGGCAGGTCATGTGATCAGTAGCAGCTTTGTTTAAAAAAAAAATTCCCCAATGTAGAAGGGAGCAAAATGGCTTCCTCCTGTAAAAAGTTTGCCGACCCCTGGAATACAACATAAAGTATTGATTGAATAACTTCTCTTAATGGCACATATAATTTGTATTTTGTTTTACCATGGTGCTATATTTGAAAGGGTATCAAGGACAAAATGCCTACAAAACTTTTGAAAACCTTAGATTGCCCTTGATATTTTGTTATTACCTACTTTTTGGCAAATCTTCTTTCTCCCAGAGAGTAAAATGTAGAGACTGGTATAAATATTTCAAACCTGTTCTGAGGAATAAAAGCAAGTTCTTTTCAATAAATACTGTGCTTGCTGACTGTTAATGGATACATTATGCTCTAATTTTAGGAGGTAATTGTAACTGTTGCAAGAGGGTCTTGGGCTGCTGGCTGGGAGAACAGTATGGAAGTTCAGAAGCATATAGCGGGGAAATGAGTAAAAGTAAATTAGACACATTTAATGTTTTCTAGTCGATTGTGAGCATGTATAAGATTGCCCCTATAATTATGCATATCTCTCACATATGCTACTAATTACTGAAAGTGAAACCTGTGTAAAATAAGCAGTTTGCTCCTCTGTCAGTGACTGCACCTTTTCAACCCTTAGGCTAACAGGGATGATGCACAAGTGATATCATTTCTGCAGCTTTGGATGAGCCAACAATGAGCCAGGACTTGACTCATAGCTCTTAAGTATGTGCTTCTAGTAAAGAAACCAGATAAATTGAGTTTGGGTCACACTGGTCTGTAGTTAGGGGAAAGTTTGGATCCCTCTATTAGATTATTTCCAACGTTTCAGGCATATGAGGAAATGTTTTAACAGGCCCTGTTGTCACCCAGTGCTGGACCTTTGATCATGTTAGTGATCACTGCACATGTGTGAACTGAGCGTGATGACGCGGATGTTCATTGGAGCCGTTGATTGCTCTTACTAGGCGGGGACTAAGCACTGTTGGAGCAGTACAGATAGGGCTATTAACCAACCCTTCATGCTTAAAAGTGCCTTCTCTATTGCCGATGCCAATGATCGCTTTGTAACTTTTACCAGGTACTGTTTAAACTGTATAATTTTTCATTTCTTGCATTGGTTCTCCTTTAACAGGGGTTGCTCTAAGGCTGGCTTAAGTTAACCTTTTGGTGTAGTATCACACAAACAACAATCTGCTTAGTGCAGGTCCTAACTTAGTGCAGGTCCTATGTCATTACTACATACTGGAGAGGTTTTTCAGTAGTAGAATGTCTGCGGTTTGTATTTTGAGCAGTACTGCTGTGATTGCACTTTAAATGATTGGGGGAGCTGCACAGCTATCTAACTGCCTCCTTGGACACTGCCCTTAGCGGAGATCCAATGGTTTAACAGATTCCAACTAGGCACATGCGGTTATTGCCATATATACTTGCTAATATCTGTGCACCTGTGAGTGCACTACTCAAAACATCTGACAGGTCTGTCTTCTTATAGTACCAGCATTCTAAATGTTTGCACCATCTGAAACGCTTGAGAATGTCTTGTCATAATGCTTTCTCTTACCATTGAATAGAAAATGAGTGAGATTGATTGCATCTTTGAACTATATACTTGCCCTCTGAAGTTTAAAATTAGTGAATGTTGAATGTGTAAAACAATGGCATTTCAAAGAGCTTCAACTGTACATGGGGACAGTTTTAGAATTCTAGAAATTGTGGGAATCTGGGCAAAACTTAAAAGCTCACAATCGTAAAAAGGAAGGGACCTCACAATTCGTAAGAAGGAAGGGACCTCGCAGTCGTAAGAGGGAAGGGACCTCGCAGTCGTAAGAAGGAAGGGACCTCGCAGTCGTAAGAAGGAAGGGACCTCACAAATGCAGCTGTGCTGCAACCCTTTATTGGGCAATAAAGTGAATACATAACATGTTTCAGGCGTCTTGCCCTTTATCAACACTTGAGAAAGGGCTTATGTAGCACGAAACATGTAGTGACAACAATAAAGTTTTGCGGCATATTTCCTCTTCTTTTTTTTTTTTGCCACCTTATCTTGTTGGAATACACAGTTTGCAACATATTTAAAGGAACAGACCGACTGGGAAAAAAATTATATATGCTAATTACCACCTTTTATTAAATACGATTTATTATCAAAAATTTTTTTTTACATTTTTATCTGTAAAGAAGCGCTATACAGCATACCCCACCTTCAGACAGTGAAGGCATCCGCATCAGGCGATCCCTCTCAGGAGCGCATTCCTCTCCAGCCACGCTCCTAGTGATGCCCCGCATCGGCACTTCCTAGAAGTCACATGGAGAGCATGCATGTGATCAGTGCATCCTTCCTGGATGACATGCACGCTCTCCCATGTAACTTCTAGGAAATGCCAATGTGCTTCTGAGAGGGACCACCTGATTCAGACTCTGTAGTGTTGCTGACAGTGTCTGAATATGGGGTATGCAACACGGAATTGCTGTATAGCACTTCTTTACAGGTAAGAATTTTAACTTTAAAAAAAAAAAAAAGATAAATCTTATTTAATAAAAGGTGATAATTGGCATAAATAAATGTATTTGTTTTAATATTCCTAAAGGCTAGGTTCACACTAGCATATTATGCACAGGTATATGACATCCAGTGACTCCCCCCGGTCTAATCTACCACTGGCCTTCTCTTTGAAGCTAATTAGATTTGTTTGGAAGGATCAATAAATACCTCATAAACCCATGCTGATATAGAATTATACATTTTTTTCATGTTAAGATACTCCAGGACAGCATCCCTTAGAAAGCCTTCACACATTTTATCCACAATAGAAGTTAGACTTGCAGGTCTATAGTTTACAGGCTTACATTTTTGGAATATAGGTATCACATTTGCTATGCGTTAATCTTGTGTCATTATCATTAGGGTCCTTAAATATTAAAAATAATGGTTTGTCTGTGACTGTACTTAAGACCCTAGGGTGTATATTGTCTGGACCCAGTGATTTATCTATTTTGATCATGTTAAGAGGGCATAGTATTTTATCTTGGGTTATGCAGGCAACATTCTAATGAGCATTTACTTTATCGCTCTTCATTTCACCTGACATTTCATTTACATCTGTGAGCACAATGGAGAAAAACGTAATTTTGTTTTCTCCTCACTTGCATCTAACATAATCCCCTCATTATTTTTAAGGGGTCAACACTATCCGTTTTAATATTCTTATTATTTATGTAATTAAAGAACATTTTTGCGTTTGTTTTACTCTCTTGTGCTAGGAGTATTTCTATGTCCAACTTAGCTGCTTTAATTTTTTTTTTTTTGTTATTTATTTTGAACTCTATACCTGTGTAGTGCTTCTATTCTTCCTTCATGTTTTAGCACTGTAAGTGTTGGGCTTTTTAGGCAGGGGTGTGCATGTAAGCAAACATTTTAGTTTTTTCTATGCAAAGTAAAAATCTGAGGCAAAATGTTTACTGTCGCTGCTAATAACGCATGGAATTATTAAAAAGCATGTTAGTGCTTGGACATGTACAATGGCAGAGTTTGTAAAGCAAGGCTTATTGTGTGAGCCATTAGCCTTGTTTGCCTGGATGACTAATAAATCATGCACCTAAAAATGCAGTTACTGGTGACTTAATGAAATTCAGCCCAAAGCTCAGCTGTAAGACCTCATACATCATCATGTTCATTGAGAGGAGTGTTCTCATTGAATGTGATGACATTTGAGGCCTTTTGGACTGCCATCTTGACAAGTGGGTGGAGCTTCAGGCTGAATTTTGTGTATGAAGTGCAGTGAGAAGTCTGCCTCAGTGCAGTGAAAATACAGCACAGTTCAAGTTGTGACTGCAACAATTCAGCTTACTATGAGGCATGTATTTAATGTCTTTTTTTATTTTTTAGCTTTAGTTTTCCTTTAACTGTGTATTGTTTGCTACTATAGTGAAAAATGGTTGGGATTGCCATGTAACCGGTACTCTTATTCCAGTGTCACACCTACTGTTTTGCAGCTGAGCTGTTCTTAATTCATCGTCAAATTATTATTCTCCATGGTACAAAGCAATGGTTACTATTTCCAGTTCAGCTGAAAAAACAATGTGGCACTGGCCAAAGACCCTTGTATTTAATCTTCATGTGTTCTTTCTTTTGCCATGAGCCTGTGGTTTAGAAGGAGGCAGATGAAGATACTACTTTCAAAAAGGGGCATTTGTTACAGGGGGCACTAAATGACTTTGTAGCTTCTGCACAGGTTTCTTATGTCAACCTCTGGCATAGCTAATCATGTAAGAGTTTTTTTTTAAATGCACTGATAAAATCCAAAGTTAGGACAATGACACACAAGTGGAAAATGGCAGAAAAAAAAAATGCCTCCAGGTGCAGCTTGCCAAAGCAAAGTTCGCATAATTGCACATGGTAAACTGCATCTGGAAAAGTTGCCAGGCATTTTGCCGTGATCCCTCATTGAAAACAATGGTCATTGATGTGTGAGCTCGGATACTGTCAGGACTCCTGCTCCCAACCAGGAGACTCTTTTCTTCTGACCTCTACTTTTTGACCTTCCAGATATGATTAGATTTGAAGTTCCAATGAAAAAAACAGTGGACTTCAGTTTGTTTTTTTTCCCCTGGTGTAATGCCAAGGAATAAATATCATTAATTTGGATTAACACATCAATTATTCCTACTTAATAAGGTAATTTGCTTGTGGGTTTCTTGTGTGTTTCTTTGTGACATGGTTAAATTGTAAGAAAACAAGTAGTCTCTAACCTTGCCCAAAAGCTAGCCATATCACTAATGTTGTGCAGACAATTTGACTGTGTTGAAAGAGATTTGTTTTGGCTTGATTTAATAGACAAACGCTAATTTTTAGAAATTAAAACTAAAGCTGATACTTTTTTGTGGAAGTATGAGAACCCATTAACATTTTGTTGGCTGCTGTACCTTGCCTAAAGCTAGCTGTAACTGCTGCCTCTTGCAATCAAGTTGTAACTATGAGTATTTTCTGTTGCGATGTGCTTCGCCCCTACTGTGGTTTACAAAAGCTAAATTAGACTGATGGGAGGACATTTTGGTTATGCACTCTAAAACTAGCTGAAACATGTTTTATAGCCTGGTAAAAAATAGTTACTCAAATCTCTTGCTCAAATTCTTTTGAGTTCCTTGAAAAGAAAATTATAGGAAGTTTGAATTATTTATCACGAAACAATTCTTTACACATTATCCTTTCCCTTTATATTTTGTCTTGCTTACAAAACGTTTGCATTTGCCTTTTCTGTTTTTGATGCACTTGCAAAGTGATTGGTTTCACCCAACTGATAAATGTAAAGAGTGGTTCAAAGATATGGATACACTGGAATAAATAAACTGGTTGGGAATGCTTTCCTGTGTGTGGCATGCTTCGAAGGGGAAGGGGGCAAATCTGTTTTGGGCAGTGTCCAACGCAGTGGCCATTTTAAAAACCACTCCCATTGTTTTTACTCCATGTGAGGTCATTTGCATAGTTGCAGCTACTGAGAAGCACTAAAATTGCCAATGGTAAACTGATGTTTAGCTACAAAATAGAACAGCAGTTTTACTGCTTATAAGTAGCAACAAAGTTGCCACTGTAAACGAGCACTCAGCACAAATATTTAATATTAGGAGTGGAGGTAGGGAGGGGAAGATAGGAGGAAAGACTATTATAGGTTTAGGTCTTTCTTGTGAATTTGCCACTATAATAATTAGAATATTTAATGTGTGCATTTTCACAATTAAGAGAAATGTTTTAACTTTCAGGGATTTTTACACAATGTTAAACATTCTATATGCATGTACTCCATTACATGTATTGTTTCTTAAATATTTGACTGGCAGTCCATTCCTTCATAAATTTGTATAGAATTTTTTGTAAGAGTCTAGCATCTGGTTATTGTTTTTGTTTCTTTTAAACTTGGCAGGTTTATATAATGATATAGCCGTTACCTGTTTACAACACAGAATCCCAAAAATGCCTCCGAAGCTGTTTAAGGGCCCTGGAATTTTTGGTAAAGGGGCAACTAGGACCAAATTGTAGTTTAAACAAAACAGTCAGGAACAAAGCCTGTGACAGGAAATGTGCTAAATCTCTGGGGTTCACACAGAAAATGGACTGAAAGGAGGCAAAGGTTTGACTGGTTAGGATCAGCTTTGACAGGTCTAACAAGGATGGTGAATTCAGTATGGTCGCATTTTACTAGAGTTGGGGCTCCTGACATTAGAATAACCGGTTATTTTTCACAATTAGAGTCATTTCTGGCATTATTCCCATAATCCTAGTTCAGTGCTGTAAGTATAGATTTCTACCTGTTCCAAGGAGGTTTCTGGATTATGGTTTAAAAATGGCTTTTTAAATTTGAGTTGTGGCAAAGGTGAGAGCATTTTTAGATTGATTTTTACCACCAGGTAGCAATTTTAGAAGACTGTTTTACCCCACTGCTCAAAAATTCTGCCAGATGTAGTATCTGCTTAGGTGGACTGAGTACACGTCTGTGGGTGGGTATTTTAGCAGTTTGTTGCCAATTTTCGAAAAAATTAAAAAAAATTCAGTAGGCCTTAGAGAAGTCTTTTTGTTTAAATCCTATACCTAGGAAAAGTAGAAAAGAATTTCTACTTCCCCGTCCAGTTCTTTAAAACTCTAATTATTATCATTGGTTGGTTTATTGTAAAAGCTAACTGTGTCATGACTCATAGGACCTTGGCGCTTTGAGGTCATGTATAGACTTTAAGCTTGTTATTGAATTACACGGATGTTACAAAACCTCTTTGGGTAAATATTTCATTGAATGACCGATTTATTGGGAAATCTAAGTTTGTTTCTTTCAGTAATCGGCTCTAGTATTATTTGAAATAATGTGACCAATATCCTAATTTTCATTGAGTACTGCTAAGAAATGCCACTAATTAACAAGACAGTGTCTTTTGCATTATGTCATGTTATTGGCACATTTGCCAATGACCTCAATGGGACGTGTTTTTTCTGTGTTTGTTTTGGATGTTTTCATGCTGACTTTTTCCATTGGCATCAACACATAAAGCCTGAACTCGCCCTTAATAAGAATAGCTTTAACTTTTTTATTAGGTAATCAGTGTCATCTTTTCCTTTATATGGCATCAGATAAAATGAAGGACAAAAGTTTTTGGTTTTTTTTTAACATAAAATATAAGAAATATGGTCAATAGCAGAATATCTCAGACAAAGTGTATCCTAATTCACAGATGATCCAGTTGTTCCAGTTGTTTGTCTGCCAACTCATGGCCAAATCAGCTTGACTTTTCACAGTTATTAACTTTGCTGTTTCCTAGTATTGCTTTGAACTTAGCCACACCAGCATTTTTACATCTAGTGATTTTATTTCTGAAAATCCGTATTTTTTGCAACACTCCCTACTCCTTACTGCCAATGTGCACCTTCAACTACCACTCAACCCCTGTAGTTAGAAAATATGTTAAGGGATCATGGAATATTTATTTGTTATGCACAAGTCAGTATTAATATGAATGCAGCTAGGCATTTCACTAGTTTGATGTCATGGGAACACTGATGGTATTGTGTTTTAAAGGGGAGCTAAAGGCATAACACAAAATCATATATTATAAAACTTGGTTGGCGCTAGCTGGGAAGTCCTCGCTTTGATGGCCAATTGAGTAGCTTATCTTCATGAACAACAGCAGTTTCGTTGCTATAGCTATGAAGCTGCGCTCTAGCTCCCCCTCCTGACCGGCATTGGTGGTGTAGAGTGGCGCCAACATCATCACGCCTACTGCAGACATGCACAGTGGAAAAATAATCACTGTGCATGTCTGCAGGAGCCGTGATGACATTGATGCTGCTCTGTTCTGCACTGCTGGTGCGGTCTGGGGGGGGGGGGGGGGTAGCCAGAGCACAGCTTCATAGCTATAACAATAGCTATGAAACTGATGTGGTTCTTGAAGGTAAGCTACTCAATTGCCCATCAAAGTGGGACTTCCCAGCTAGTGCCAGGTAAGTTTTAGAGTATTTGATTTTGTATTATGCCTTGAGTTCCCCTTTAAGAATCACATTGCATCATGGTATTTGTAGGGTTTTTACTTATTCAGTTTCTGAAATATTATGTGGCATCAAAGAATTTTGTGTTAAAATGACAAAAAGAAGTCTTTAACTAAAGATTATATAACAATTCTATCTAGTGAATAGATGTATAATAGAAAATATAGGCAATAATCTCATGTAATATCGGAAACATGGTAACAATACAGCATAGAATTTCATTTGCAAACAAAATATTTAATAAGCACAAATTGCTTTTCTTATCTTTCGCCGATTCACTCTTTTGAGTGATATAATATCATCGTTATTGTAGTTGTCATAAGCGCTAGAATATAATACTACAGTATTAAACAAGCTACTCTGTGATACAATAGCACTAGCAGTAGTTGATAAAAGTAGAAATTAATCTGTATTTGCAACAATCCTTACAAAGTGAGAAAATGTATTTTATTTCGTTTTCCAAAACAACTTTGTGTATTATAGAGGGAAATGTCTATTAAGTGACCTTGGAATTCCATGCCTTGTATACAAGCAACATATGGTCATAGAACTGTGTAATGGCCATTATAGAGGAAGTGATGTTATCTGTCATGCATATCAACTTAAATTGTGTGCATGTTATTTTTCAGCAAGCTGTTGTATTATATCTTTAAGCACTCAGTATAATATAAACCATTGTTTATTTACAGTGTTTAAAATAAACAGTGTTTATTTACTCCAATGTCTGGAATGCTTGAAAAAGTTTTGGATAGTTATTTAAAGGAACACAACATCAGGAGTTATTTAAATCCGTAATATTTAGTAGCACGTTGATTCATTCTGATCGCCACTTAGGGACAAGTTAACAGCCATGTTAAAGCAAATTTGGTCCAAACCTTAAAGTGTACCTGTCATCTCAAAACTAATACTAATTTAGCTTGTACTAATTAATTGTTTTTGTACTGTATATGTATTTAAAAAAAAAAAAAAAATTACCTTTATGTAGCGTTACCCTGCCATCGTCCCTGTCAGCATGCCTTTTTTTGACCTGAGTGTCGGGTGGGTGGGCCTAAATGATTGACATTATAGCTCCTCCAATCAGATCCCTAAAATCACAATCTAGCAGGGACCTGATTGGAGGAGCTGTAATGTCAATCACCATTTAGCTCCACTCACTTGACTCAAGAAAGGACAGGCAGGCTGACAGGGAAGATGAAGCAGAGAAACGCTGTTTAAAGGTACATTTTTAAAAATACATATATAAATACCAAACATTTATTTTATTTTATTAGTAGAACCTAAATTAGTATTAGAGCTTTGAGGTGACAGATACACTTTAAATGGGTTTTTTGCCTTCCTGTGGACCAACAAGTAAAAATTAAGGATTTTTTCTTTTTGTAATATAGGTTGATGGGCATATTTTTTCAGCCTCGGTAGCTATGTAACTGTATAGCTGTAGTATTGCACTCACTGTGTATTACTAATCTTTTATTTGCAGAATAAGCTCAGAACGGCGTAAAGAGAAATCTCGAGATGCTGCTAGATGTCGGAGGAGTAAGGAATCTGAGGTTTTCTATGAACTATCTCATGAATTACCACTGCCTCACAATGTTAGCTCACATCTTGACAAGGCCTCCATCATGAGGCTTACCATCAGTTACCTGCGTGTTAGGAAACTGCTTGATGCTGGTAAGTGATATGTGATTTATGGTGTTTGAATTTTGTATAAGGTTATATTGTATTAGCTTTTAGTTAGCTAGTTAGTTTTTTTTTCTCTAGTTAATGCTCAAAGCAAGCTTTCTTTTGATATTTAATTCAATCTCTTGTGCAGATTTGGTATTTTAAAGATTGTTGAAATTAAAGTTTTTACTGCATTCCTTGAATAAAGTTTGTAGTTTTAGTTAAAGAGGAAGACTTTGAACAGTGTCTGTAGCTGTAAAACTGTGCAGTGAATTTTTCAAATTGTAGCCGGAGTTTTGTACAAGTAAATTATACTCCCTGAATAATATGGGGTGGTCCTGGGTAATGGTTGAATTTCTGAAACCATCAGATTTAATGTTTTTGCTTTGTCCATGCTGTCCACTTCTAATAAAAATAATAACATGATCATTTTATTTTTATCCATCTTAAATTTTTCATTTTGAGCCAGTCTCCTAGCTTCAGCACAGTGCTGCAAAATTCTTCTCTTCCTACTTCCTATTGAATTTCAACTAGTTGAGCAACTGCAGAAGCAGAATACTGATGTAAAATTCTGATGCTTCTGTGGTTGCTCAAAGAGAGCAGGAGGCAGCGCTGGAGCCAATAAACCCCATTACTAAGGATTTCCCCCCTCAACACTTAAAATAGAAGTCTCAGGGTAACTTTCTTTTAAAGGAACAGTAACATTCTCTTGTGGATGTCTTTTTATTTTTGGTGGTTAAACAATCTCTTATCTGTTGAGCAATCAAGCCCTTGCCTAGTCTTATTATTTGACTGAAAAGCTTGCTAAATATTTTCTAAATAACTGTGAATATGTATAAATAGTATTAATAAATTATATAAATCAAAACTAAGTGTATGTATATGTGTGTGTATATACTGTATATGTGTTTTTTTTCATGTGGAGCAGCCATTCAAGAATGTTCTTAAATAGCCTGCCAAAGAGCCCCATTTAATTCACAGGTTGAACACCAGTGAGCCAGTGATTTACCATGGGAATACACTTTGGGCTTATTTTCATGCAGTAAAATAGCAGTTCTCTAAACAGGAAGTGGCTGCTGGCACTATAACAAGTTAGTTGTACTATGGGGCAGGCATTTAATGGTGTTTTTAAGTAGCTGCCATTTGCAAGAAGCTTTTGCAGGAAGCTGTTTACATGTCACTACACTGTGGCATTACTGCTGTACATTATTTTCTTGTGATTTTGTTGGGAATTTAGTGGCAAAACACTTTTTTTTTCCCCCTTTCCCTCAGGTGATTTAGATGGTGAGACTGAACTGGACAAGCAACTAAATTGCTTCTATTTAAAGGCCCTAGAGGGGTTTGTCTTGGTCCTCACAGAGGAAGGTGATATGATATATCTATCTGAAAATGTCAACAAGTGTATGGGTCTCACACAAGTAAGCCAACTTCCTTCCGCCATTTTTAAGTTTTACACCGATATATAAACTGTATTCATGTAACCTATCTTCCTCTCCTTCTTTTCAGTTTGAGCTAACTGGACACAGTGTGTTCGATTATACTCATCCTTGTGACCATGAAGAACTAAGGGAGATGCTTACTTTTAGAAATGGCAAGTACCTTTATACTTAATGAAACACTCCTAGCAGATAAAAAACACAACAGGGACCAGATGCCTCATGTGCAATTGCTTTATACCACACCAACCTTTTTTTATTCTCTGGTTGTAAATCAATTATTGTTTCCATTATAGCTTAATGGTGTTATTGCCATCTGATAGTTACAAGTGAACTTTCTAGCCTTGTTTTCCTAAATGTATATTTGTTTTATGTTCTCAATCCCCCAGCCCCAACTTCAAATTAAAATGAACACAGCAAAACCCCTTTTTTTTTTTTTTTCTTTTTTTTTTGTGTAATGAAATTGATATTAATTGCATTGTTACATAGTGCAGTAAAGTAGTTCAACTAAACAATAAAAGCAAATAACCTTGTTCACAAAGTGGAACATCTGATACGTAGGTCAAATTCCATCAAGAATAAGGTAAACTTACATAATACTTCTGTTAAAGAAACGGTCCAACCTCCAACAGTGATATGCCAATGTACTTGGGACTTTTAATTAAATTCAGATGATCTTTTTGGCATCTCATGACAACGGATTTGATCCACAGGCCTGAGAATTCTGATAAAGAAAAAAACCCATAAAAAAGCAGGTGTGCATCAGCTTTGTCAGATTACACACCTGCAAGTTTTAAATGGTTATTCAGAATTCTCTTTGTTCACTGGCTTAAGATACCAGTGTGAACTTTTCAAAAGGAAGCAGGTGACTGAGAGAAACGGCTGCAGTGAGGAATGGCTGTGATTTGAAAAGGGATAGAAAGAAGTAAATCTTCAGCAAAAATATCTATACAGTATATAATAGTGAAAAATGGACAGGTAAATAACTCTTAGTGCCTAAACGATTTCTTTTATGAATAAGCCATCCACAAATGCTCTCCTAATATTAGTTATGGCTTGCAAATTAATTATTTAATTTGAGATTGTGCAGTATATGAAATATAGGTACAATTTATTTTTGACCTACTACTATTGTTTGATGCAGTGGGGTACCTTAAGTCAGTGGTCCCCAAGTGCTGGGCTGCGGACCGCTATCTGCCCATGGGCCCTGTGTCACCATCATGCGATCAGGCTTGCATGTATTGATCCGTCCACCAATTCATCAAAGCTTATGCTGGCCCAGTGCAGGAGTCCCCTGGCCCAAACCATGACTGTGCTGTTTCTATATAAATACTATTGACAATTATTTTGATCTCCTTTTTTCTTTTTCTTTTAAAGGACCATCAAAAAAAGGCAAAGAACAAATCACAGAAAGAAGTTTCTTCCTTCGTATGAAGTGCACGTTAACTAGTCGAGGAAGAACAGTGAATATTAAATCTGCTACATGGAAGGTAGTACTTCAATAACTTTTACTCTATGGACATCTTCTACTTATTAGTAAGAAACTTTTCCTAAAAAGAAATTTCCTGAATTGCTGTCTTAAGCCAGCTCATAGCTTAACACATGGATATATTTGAGGATGTAAGCATAGATTAATCTAATCGGATCATGTGATCATTTCAAGGCTTAGAAATGAACCTTCACTGCCAGCATGGGAAGATAGCTATAAGGCAAAACCCAGTGACGGTAATATGCTTATCTTTAAAAAGTACTGCAGCCTGGTGTTAATATGAGAGCTATGAAAAGGGGGGAAAAAAACTGTACTTTTAAATATTCTTATTTTCTATGACTTCTCAGTGTAGAATCATTTTCCTTCATCGCGTTTCACCAGTTCTGCTTCCCATAGACTTATTCTCGAAAATAAGACCAGATGTAGTTAACTGTGGAAAAACACTTTCACCCTTCATTCTGCATTTTACTGCCACCGTGCCACTCTATAATTTAAGTCTGTGGGGAGCAGAGCTACAAAAAACATGTGCAGTAAAATACCCAGTGAAGCCCCAGGTTTAGGAAAGACTCCAGTGTTTTGTTGTGATTTTGCTGCATATCTTACGTCATCCATTGCTGCCAGCGGGTGTCCATTTTCAACCCCAACGCTTATGAAATGTTTATAGTGCATCAGTTTTTAGTACAACTAAAATTTAATACGCAGTATATCTCACAAATCTATATAGCATTGAGATTTTGTTGTTCCTTGGATGTGTTTTTTTTTCTTCTTCTTTTTTGCAATATAGACTACTTGCTCTTGTAAACATAGCCTTTGATCATTTGCTTCTGCATTGATTTCTTTTCCCCTTTTTAAAATGAACCAGTGAAAGCATACAAGTTACTTGCATCAAATCTGTAAATGTATTCATTTAGCAAGACTGTGGTTTCTTTTAGTTAGGTAGAACAGAGATTGGCTATTTTTGTTCAGTGTATTAGCAGATATGCCAGACGTTAGAAGTGATTTAGGTCTGGGTTGGGATTACTGTACTTTCATTGTCTGCGTGCCAAAGCCTATTACAATCACTTGCCCTTCCAGAAGGCTATATTGCCTGGCAATATTTGTAAATGTGCACTTTTATTTTTCCCATTAAAAACTCTGAATCTATTTCAGTAGCTTATCTCTGAATGTCCATAAATATTTAATAGAATAACAGTAATTTATACAATGCTTATGTAGCTTTCCATTTAGTGGGCCTAATCCTGACACAAAGCTTTTGTTATACACATGAATCCATTTATCATTAAACCAATTTCTGAGCTGTGTTCAGCTCACAAGCCTCCAGTTCCTTGCTATATAGCATACTAACCTGCAATATTGGGGGGTTACAAATATCTGTTTTACAGAAGATGTGCGGAATTTTGAATCTTTAAAAATGTATTTCTAATGTTTGTGGATCTTTCCATGAACACAGAAAATATGAACTCGCAGCACTGCTGAATGAAAATGAGAATCCTGTAAAATTCTGATGAGACATTTTCAGATTTTGTAAATGTTAAATGTCGAACAGAAAAAAAAGCTTGTTTGTAGTACTGTTTTTAACCTGCGGGCCACCAGTATCTGAGTAAAACCCTCAACCTGGCTGAAGCTTAATTCAGCATCTTAATGTATATGGCCAACTTAAGCACCAGTGGCCATATGCCCTACAGGTAATGTTCTGGGATATAGTTTAAAGAAGTTTCATATATGTATTTGACTGTTTTGTCGTACTGTGCTTCATGTTTACTCATTTAACTATTTATAGTCTGACACTGATAAAAATACAGTAATTAAAATTGTTATTTCTGATTAGGTGCTCCACTGTACAGGACACATGCGTGTCTATGACAATGCGAATAACCAGAACCATTGTGGCTACAAAAAACCACCCATGACGTGCATGGTCTTGATCTGTGAACCAATTCCCCATCCTTCTAATATTGAGTTCCCACTGGACAGCAAGACTTTCCTCAGTCGCCACAGTCTGGACATGAAATTTTCTTACTGTGATGAAAGGTAAGTCAAGAGGAAATAGCATTACCAGTTTATTCTCATCTAATCTAGGATTATAAAACTTAGCCAAGTTGTGAGTAACACCTCCATAAAGACAATTTGATGAAAGCTATAATGTTTTGTGTGTATCCTATTATATCTTAAAAACATTCTTTTATTTAAAGGGTTACTGAATTAGTAGGATATGAGCCAGAAGAGCTTTTGGGACGTTCAGTCTATGAATATTATCATGCCCTGGACTCTGATCATCTGACCAAAGCTCACCATGACAGTAAGTGCTGAAAATACTTGCCTTTTAGTGAATAGAAATGTTTTTATAAAGCTGACGTCCCCCCACTTTGCATTTTGCCTGACTTGTGTCAAAATGCATTTTTTTAAATGTAAAAATTATTTGGAACAATAATAGTTTTGTAAGCTGACGACTCTGTTAGGTGTATTATGGCACACCTGTTAGTATGTGGATTTCTTAAGCTAAAAGATTGAGGTTCCTGTACATATTTGAGTGCTATGGGGTTCTCTCTGTAAATCATTCTGGTATAAAGCAGATTCTTTTTCCCATATTATGTTAAAAGCACATTAAGACTGTACAGTAAAAGATCAATGTTGTTTACAGTATCTGATTTAGAGACTCTGAAATGAATTGTCACATGTAGTTTTAAATAGCATTTTCTATTCTGATAAAATTATTCACTAATTGTCATCCCAATTCTTGCTGAGATAATAATATATTATTAAATATTTATGCTTTTTTTTTTTTTGTTCTTTTTTTTGTTTGTTCTTTTTTTTTTCCCCACAGTGTTCGCTAAGGGGCAGGTGACCACCGGGCAATACAGAATGCTTGCAAAACAGGGTGGTTATGTTTGGGTTGAAACACAAGCGACTGTTATTTACAATTCTAAGAACTCCCAACCACAGTGTATCGTTTGTGTGAACTATGTTTTAAGGTAGGCATCATTAAGTATTTGTAAATTACTAGCAATAACCTTTTGTAATCATCTGTATTAGGCACAGTTATTTCAAATGAATATTTAATGTTAGTGTGTTGTTAAGAAACAGAGTGAAAATGATTTTTCAAAATTGAATTAAGGCTTCAACAATATTTTGTATATTTAAATATCTGTTGGGACTGCTGGAACATGAATTTATTTTTATCAATGGAAATGTCATCTCAGTTTTATCTATTCAATTGGTAGTGACATTGAAGAGAAAGACATGATCTTGTCACTTGGCCAGACAGCATGTATTCTGATACCAGTAGAAACCCAAGAGATGAAGATGCCAGAGATTTTCAGAGAGTTGAATGGAGAAAACAATGTTGAATGTTTGTTTGATCAACTAAAGCAGGAGCCAGACTCCTTGACGCTTCTTGCACCTGATGCTGGGGATGAAATCATTTCATTGGATTTTGGTTCTAGTGGTGAGTCCCTTTTTAAATGTCTTTTGAGGTGTTATGCAATTAAAATGACTTCTCTATTCCAGCACTTTATTGTTCCAGTAAATGCTTTCTTCATTTCCGCATACACATTAGGATTTGCATCACTATTCAATCAAACTTTTTGTAGGGAATTTGTTATTCTGTGAAATCCACAAATTATGGATCGGGTCCATTTTTCTTCTAAATCTTCTATTTGTTCATGATGTTGTCCCTCCAACAGCCTGAGTCTTGCCCCCTTCACTGCCGAACCTTACCCCCCCCCCCCCACTGATCCTCCATCCTCCCTACTTTTACCTGTTCTTTGCATCCCTTCTAAATTTGCTTTTCTGTGACATTTATTGTTGATCATGATTTTGCAAAGCACTGTTAGATGCTCCTACTAATAGCTGCTGAATGACCATACCTAATATATTTTTTAGATGCGGACAAATCTTATGAAGATGTCCCACTGTACAATGATGTAATGCTCCATTCTACTAGTAAGAAGATAGAAAGTGCATCCGTTACTGCTCTACCTGCCTCTGAGATGCCAAAGCCTTTGCGTAGCAATGTGGATCCTGCACTTAACAGGGAAGTTGTGATGAAAATGGAATCGAATCAAGAACAACTAGACTTGGCATTCACCCTTCCTCAGCTATCAAAGCCTGACAGTCCTTCAGATATTAGTTCCAGCCAGAGCTCCACTGAGGTAGGGACAGATATGTTCTGTATTTATTAGAACTGATAACTTAAGGTTCAACTTCAAATTATCCAGAATATACATTTTGAACGTGAGCATTTAAAAGGGATAAACAAACTCAAAGAAACATATCCATTATTTTACAGAAAGATGTTTGTGCATTTAAAATAATGTCTTCTGAAATAATTATTGGAAAAACAATTGACCTTCTTTATCAATAAAGCATGTCTCCCTTTCTTTATCACTGAGATATGGGCTATAAACCTACAGAAATACACTTGCAGGTGCTCTAGTGTTTAAATGCCTGTAGATATATTTTCATGCAGTACAACAATGGTATTGCATGTAATGGAATGGGGACTTAGCGGCAAGGATTTTGTTTCTGTAGACAATTGGATCTGTGCAAAGGCAGACAACATAGCACTTGAAATGACTCTCCAGCGCTACTTCCAGCTCTCATTTGCAAGCCAATATCTTAACTGTAACCCTCTTCACTTCCTGTTCTTACCCACTGAGGTGAGCCTGTACGTAAGCAGAGTTCAGATGTAAAACTGATTTTGTGCATGCTTGCCTCAGTGACAATACACTTGCAAACTTTTAAGTAAATTGGTGTACTTTTCAGTGTTGAGATTTTAATAACTCAGATGTCTTTGTGCATTGGTGTTATGTGATCTTTACCATTTAAAATTGTCATTTAAAGGTGTGTGTGGTTGAAGGCTATTATTAAGATTGTTCTTTTCTGTCCTCCTAGCCCAATACCCCTCCCGAATATTGTTTTGACGTTGACAGCGAAATCGCAAATGAGTTTAAAATGGATCTGGTGGAGAAGCTGTTTGCAATAGACCCTGAAGCTAAAGCACCTTTTTCTACCCAGGTGTGTGCTTGATCTGGAAATCTGTCTATAAAAGCATAGGGAGAGTTCTTGTTTTCTTGGGGGTCATTGTATTAAAAGTTGCTTTACAAGGGATAATGGGTATATGGAAGTATATTGTTTGTGAGGTGTCTTACAACTATGTAATAGGTGAGGGTCTGAGGCAGAGTGAAGATCGGCCCTGAATATGCACATGAGGGCCGGTAGCACAGAGGAGATGGATTGTTGTGCTGTGCAGCTTGAAGATCCAGTCAACAGAAGATGCTGCACAGCTCACTCAGGGCTACCACTCTTCTACAGTGTGATTGCTGGTGAGTGTTATACTTGTGCGGAAAAACAAAGTATGTGGAATGAATGCAGCTCTTTGTGTACAGATAGTAAAAATGCTAGAACTGCGTGAATGCATGTGTGCATATATTCCTTAGTGCATGTGTGTTACAGATGCAAGGTACATTAAGTATAAAAAAATAATCTAAAACTTCTGTATAGGCCTGTATGGTTAACCATATCTTTTAGGTTATGTGCATGGTGAAGGCATCTGCTTAGACTGGGTTTTGAGACAGACCCCAGGGCTTTTAATTTCTTTTGTTTTGGATCAGCTAACAATAAGGTCATATGCAATGACCATTTCTTGGGTGATCACCAGAGAAGGCAAGTTTATGCAATGGAAGAGTAGAGAAATTTGTTTTACTTTGCTGTTCTTGTTGCCAGGCAACCCATCAGCCTTCCACCAGTTATGCATATGCATTTTCCTGCAATGCACACTGTGATTCTTACCCTATAGAGTATATGATACTGTGGTTGATGTCTACTGTTCAATGGTGCCACCTATAAATAAAGCACACCTTATTTTGTGTGCATGTTGTAGTATGTACATATTTGTGCTGAATAAAATCTCAGTCCATAGGCACATATATATATATATTTTTTTCTTCTTTGTATTACAGGAAACTGATTTAGATTTGGAAATGTTGGCTCCATACATCCCAATGGATGATGATTTCCAGTTAAGAACCTTTGATCAGCTTTCATCAATGGAATGTGACTCCACAAATCCACAACCCTTAGGAAGCATGACCAATCTGTTCCAGCAGTCTCTGTCACCATCCGCCAGTGACTTCAAGCCAGTTACAGAGGACGGCATTAATGAGCTAAAGAACATTATTGTTCAGTCACCTGTCCACGTGTTAAAAGATTCCGTAAGTGCTCCAGCATCCCCATATCATGGAAACAGGAGTCGTACAAGTTCACCAGTAAGAACAGCAAAAGCAGTTGCAGAAAAAAATGAAAAATCTCGCCCAGGAACTCCAAGTCTACCTGCTCAGACTCAGTTAAATAAAAGGTATTTAGATCTGGTTTTAGTCCCATTTTTAATTAAGCCTACAGCAAATCTCTAACTTTTGGATTTTACAAATGGCTTCACCTCAATAGAAAACAATAATCCAAATCCAAAGTTACACAGTGATATTTACATGCAGTTTTCCTTAAGAATCTCTGATCAGATTCTCTTTAGTTAGCAAAGATTTTATTTTTTTCTCTCAAGATGTCTGACATTGAAGTTCTATAATTTGTTTGGATTATAACCTTTACAAATTCAAGATGGCCCAATAAAAACCATTCAAAGTGGGGCCCTGCACTGCTAACAATTCTGTGATGTCATTGTAAGTAGAACAGTCCTTGGTTTCTACTTTTGACACTGTAGTGCTGCAGGGCCCCACTTGGCATCATTTTAAAATTACTAGAAAATTCAGGATTTAATAGACATAGATTGGATTCATTTGATAAAATGTATTGACCATTATTTTGGATTAGATAGCTTCAGTATCTGAAAAGGAGAACTAGAGCCAGATTATTAGGATATGACCTCTGATACCAGTGCATACATTGAAAAGACTGTATTTTTTATTATTAATTTATACCTGCTGTCATGAGTCTGTGTTAAAATAAAATATATTTAGTTGTAAAAGAGTAAACCTTTTTTTAAACCCAAGTGGACCAAAAGGATTGATTGTAGTTATTTCTGTCGTGCTAAAAAAATGCTTTTTTGGTTTTAGGTGTACGGTCTTGAATGAAGATTTAAATCCAAAAATGATCGCTTTACATAATTCTCAAAGAAAACGTAAAATTGAAAGTGATGGCCCACTATTTCAAGCTATTGGAATTGTAAGTATGAAAATATCATTTAAATGCTGTAAATCAGTGGTTCTCAACCTTTTTATTGCCGTGACCCTTTAGTATAATTCCCTGTGATTTTGTGACCCCCATTTATTCGTTATTATTGGGCAACCCCATTTAATCCTTGTATTTCCAATAGTCTTAGGCGACCCCAGGCAAATCATCATTCGACCCCAAATGGGGTCGCGACCCACAGGTTGAGAACCGCTGCTGTAAATGAAACCAGAAACCTTGGGGGAGGGCAAGAAATCTTTATCTGTCAGAACTGTCATTTAGCAGAGGAACACATTTTCTTTATTAACCTTTCTGTAGAAGATGCAAACCTTTTTTTGTTAGACCTGTAAACACTAAGGGCAATGGCAGACAAAGCATTTTGATCCTAACATTAAAGCCAGCATAAAAATGCTGACAAAATGCCCTATCTGCCATTGCCTTAAGAGCTTTTTGCAAAGCATCATGTAGTAATAAGATGGTTAAGTGAAGTTTTTTCTAGTCTTAGGTTTTCTGCTCAGATACATACATGAAACCTAGGTGTTGGATATTCAATTGTTCGATCAATAAAAGCAAGTAAAAACATTAGAAAAGTATGACTCGTAGCATGCGCTGATTGCCATTAGACTGTCATAATGTCATCTAATGTCTTGTCTTTTTGCAAATCAGGGAGCCCTGTTTCAAACAAACATTGATCCTGGCCCTAACTCCTCCCTCACTTGGAAACGTGTTAAAGGATCCGACTCAGAAAGACCAAGTGGAGCAGAACAAAGAACAATTCTTTTACTGTCGACAGGTAAATATTTGCTCCCCAACGATACATTTCTTATGAGATACCTGATTGTGAAACTGTTGAGCCCATCTTATAATGTAAATATACAGCAAGGCTATAGGATTAAGGGGGTTATTCACTAAGGTGCGAATTCAACAGTACAGATTCCCATAGTAAATCTGTGACAATTTCCCCATTGTAAAGTTTTGACAATTTTTTAATGTTAAGGTTGCGACAATTTTCCCATAATAAAGTCACAACTGTGACAATGTTCTCATTATAAAGATGCGACTGTGACAGTAGCAGCCTATTGTGACTGTCTTTATCTGTCGAATTTGCACCTATACACAACAATTCAGACTTTAGTGAATAACCCTCTAAGACTTTGCTGTGAAATGTCCAGATATATACATACAGTGGGGATAAAAAGTATTTAGTCAGTCACCAATAGTGCAAGTTCCAC
>WMED01003154.1:0-22741 GCA_019650415.1 Pipa parva
ACGGTATTAACTGAATAGATGGTAAATACAAGCTTTCCACACTACTTAGCTCTCTTCTTCGGGCATGGCATGGTGATACCATAATACCCTGCCTGAAGAAGAGACCTAAGTAGTATGGAAAGCTTACATTTACCATCTATTCAGTTAATACCGTGCCTGAAGAAGAGAGCTAAGTAGTGTGGAAAGCTTACATTTACCATCTATTCAGTTAATACCATGCCTGAAGAAGAGACCCAAG
Organism: Pipa parva; assembly: GCA_019650415.1. Classification (NCBI taxonomy): domain Eukaryota; kingdom Metazoa; phylum Chordata; class Amphibia; order Anura; family Pipidae; genus Pipa; species Pipa parva. The sequence continues at coordinate 239 of WMED01003154.1, forward strand.
TAGTGTGGAAAGCTTACATTTACCATCTATTCAGTTAATACCATGCCTGAAGAAGAGATCCAAGTAGTGTGGAAAGCTTACATTTACCATCTATTCAGTTAGCCAATAAAATGTATCACTTATACTCTACTTGTCTCTGCTTATGTCTCCTTTTAACATATACAGGAGGTTTTTAGCTTATATTTTGTCTCCTGCTAGTATTAAATAATTTTATGTTCCGTCAATAAACATTTACGTAGAAAAAACTGAAAATTTTCGCAAAATGTTTATGTGCATGTTGCATAATTAAATGGATATTTGTAGTGAAGTGCTTATTTGATACTGGGTTTTCAACCTTATTATTTCTTAGGATATTAGTTCTGTTGTGCTTTGTCAGGGAAGGGCTCAGTTTGCCTACATTTTTAATAGATGATGGTATGAGGAATACAATATATGCAGATTTCCATTTGTACTAAAGCTGTCCATTGGTAAGAGTGCAGTAAAGGCACACTAACTTGAAAAAAATTTTACTTTATTAATTGTGCCTAGTAGAAGTTACAGACTTTCTCTTCTTTACTCTTTTTAGACTAGTTATCTTAGTGAATTGCATCTATATGTTACCATTTGCTGGGAAAGATGATTCTGGACATAGATCAGTTTTTGCCATGCCCCACTTAACTCAAACCACACCACAAGTCCTAATGGGTATTCATTTTTACTTCAGAGCTACAATTACAAATTTGGAAGCTCTGATGAAGTGAATTAAGCAGGAAGAGCTAATGAGAATTATTGTATTGGGACATTACATGTTGGGAGTATAACAGCCATGCTCCAATCATGTAACTCACCCCTAATTTTTCAGCAGTGCCTCGCTTGCCAGTTCTGTTCTTTTAGGAATATCTCTCATGGGTTGGTATTAGGGCTTTTGAAAGAGTTAAGGAAAGGTATAAAAAAAATGGCCTTTAACTATCATATAATTGCAGACCCAATGCCAGTAACACCTTATATAGAAAACTGAGAAATCTCTAAAGCAGTAATGGTCTTATATGTAACTCTTAATTTATTGGTTAGTCAAGTAAAAATGGGGAAAAAAATGCAATAACCCTTAGATTTTTCATTATGAAGGCTCCCCTAACTATTGCCTTTCAAATATTATGTTCCTAAATGGAGGTGCAATTAAATGAGTGCTTAATTTCCTTCAAGGTCTTTCACAATAAGCGTGGGGTAAAAAACAGGATAAGCATTATCACTCAGATACAAATGACATCTTTTACATGTACTTGTTTGAGGAACATTGATGGAAACCTCTTTCAGATAATCAATTTTTCATCTTGGGTTTTTTTTTTGTTTTTTTTTTAAAGCTTTGACCACAAAGCTGAAAAAAGCAAATCATATTGGTATAGCAGTCAGAAAAATGTTAATTTTTTTTTTCTTTTATCACAGATTGATGACATTGATCTCATCAGTGCAAATATGGAGAATGCTCTCGCTTCAATTGGAGGATTTTGCTGTGGACGGTCATTTGTAATTGATCACCAGGTAGGCTATATTGGGTATATTCTAAATTTTAAAATGGTTTATAAATTTAGCATTACGATTTATAAAGCCTCTTACAAACCATTACTGTAACACTTGCGGTTTCCATTTGATCGTTAACTGTGCTGATTAAGAGGGGAATTCAGGATAGTCCGAAGTGAGGTGTGGAGTCCTTGCCTTACTTCGGATTGACTGATCTGTGCTCGCTGATGTCCTGCACGCGGTCATCAGCGAGCGCATTAAAGGGATTCCAGTCTCGGCGAGAGCAAAAGAGTTGCCTCGCCGAGACTGGAATCCCTTTAATGCACTCGCTGATGTCCGAGTGCAGATCAGTCAGTCCAAAGTGAGGCGAACACTCCGCACCTCACTTCGGACTATCCTGAATTCCCTCCTAAATGTTCAGTGCATCTGATCAAAAACAATGCTGGTCTGTCTTAATTGGTGTGAAATGGAAGAGATTACTATGGGAATCTATTAGTCTCTAATCAGTGTCAATTATTCTGCATTAATATGCAACTATCAATGCTAACATTAGTTTCATATAAATATATCATCAACCATGTTCAAATGGGGAGTTAAGTGCAGATGGTTTATGCTTTTAGTGCAGGGTTCATTGATTATCCTTTATATAGAAACCTTTGATTTCTCAGTCACATTTGTGTTGTGATTGCCAGCCACTGCTAGCCTTATACAAGCTTTGCTCTTTACTTATTCTCCTGGGTATCTGTTATTTCATAAGTGACTTAAGAGCTGCTTGTTTGATGCTTTTTCCCACACAGTAAATTTGTGGCAAATTCTACCTGAAGATAAAAATATTTACTAATATGCTGTGTCCAGGCCAAAATGTCTTAAATGCTATCTGGGAAAATGATTTCCTTTCATACAATTTCTGCTTCAGAGTGTGATGTAAGTGTTGTGTGACAAGTATAGGGAAATCAATCCGGTTCTGTTATTGAAATTGCATTCTTATTAGAAAGAGCAGTTAGCTTGCATACCCGATTAAAAACAAATGATTTGCCTTGGTGCTTTGTTTTCATGCCTTTCACCCTAGCTGAAGAAAAAAGAGAAGGCTGCTCAATCCAAACAGCGTGGCTTGTATAAAGTCAGGGGTGCTCAGGAAGACCCATAAATGTAGCAAGAAATCGTATATCCGGCACTCCCACGGTTAAAAACATCAAATTTTTTTTAGGAGGCGCTAACTGATGCTTTGATTTTTAACCTGCACCATGAATCCTGTTTTTTAATCGATTCTTAATAAATTTGATGTTTTTAACCGTGGGAGTGCCGGATATATGATTTCTTTCACCCTAGCTTCCACTTCATTTTCTATTTATTTCTTTTTTTGTTTTTGCTCATTGTGGTTTATAGTTAATGTATTAATGCAAGTGCTGAGATACACAAGTGCCTATGTATATTTGCTTTATACTTTAAAGCAAAACTAAACTGTGACTTAATCCCTTATTATAAATTGGTAGGTGCGATAGAAAAGGACACTTAAAAATTTACAGTGCTAAGAACTGACTCACTATAAAGAAGGTATACATAACGTTGTTATCTAACGGCACATGGCATCCATTTTACCTTTCCTAGACGTACTGGCTTACTACACTATTGTATGAGTGTCTGGGAGGGGTCTAAAACAACATATAGGATGCCTTAAACTGTTGGGTAACGACAAAATGTAATTTCTTGGTGTTGAGTCAGAATTAGTGTTTTGTGTTATTCTGTACTTATCTACATATTCCGGACAGATCAGAGAGAGAGGATTAAAGAGGAAGGACTTCTTTAAGAAAGTACTAAAGTAGCTATATATACAATTAAGGAGGAAAGAAAAAGAAATAATTTAGTTGATAGTGACAACTTAGAGGGCTAAATATTGCATGTAATTGCCCCTTTCTTTTTCCATATTATTTCAACCTGACATATATGTTACCTTTATGAAGAGTAAAAAAGAAACATTACATATTAGAAATATGATAAGAATAGAAAATAATAGAATGTGACTAGTTTTTTGTTTTTAAATGCAATGGAATTTTCAGTCCGCATTATCCCACTTTTCTTTAAAAACCAAAAAAAAACAAAACACTAAAATGTGAGTAACCTGCAAAATGTAAAAATAGAGAATATCTGAAGTAGCAGTGGAATAAAATTTACAGTAACTCATTTATTTGTATTTATTAATGTTTTACCAATTCCATTTTTTACATCATATTTCTTCACAGAGGCTTTCTGGTCAAGGTTACTGCTTCTCTGCATCGCTGCCTCCTTTGTTGGCATCTGCTGCTATTGAAGGGCTTAATATAATGGAGGAAAACACAGGTAGTTAAAATAGTGGATCTTCTGTTTGTTTCCCTTTGTTTCCATTGCCTAGAAATGTTATTACTGAACCTGAATCACACATGTCATCGAAAACTATAAAAGGGAACTGCTTGGTATGTCTGCATTTTGTTTCACAATTCCTGCTGACCAGATTCCAAGCCGCACACATAAATTAGAATAAATAATCTAACACCACCTCGATTTATTCTGATGTCCTAAGACTTTTGCTCATGGCAGTATTTTTAAATGGTATTTGAATAGAAAGATATATTAGAAGCATATTTCCCCTTTAAAAAAAAAAAAAAGACTACTGTTGCTTTTGCCTTATAAATGTGACAACCATGCCACAAATGCCCTTTTTGAGTTCTTCCTCTTGTTCTGAATGCTGGTTGCTGGAAAAGGTAATTGTGCCCCCCCAGCAGCATTCAGTACACTTGTGTCTTGCTGAGGGTGTTTTCTGTTTTGGTGAGATGGTCGTTTCATTTTAAGATTTTTCTAGTATGTATGTATGTATTTATTAATTTATATAGTGCTGATGTTCCCAAATGTGTATTTGCAAAATTAGTTATTGAGCCATGTTATGTCATAGAAACAAGACCATTTCTAGATCATACCCTGTGTATGGCCACCATATATTTAAAACAAAAAACAATGGCACTAAATTGCAAAGGTCCTTTTATAATGGTTTTTACTCTGCAAAGTTATGCTACGGCTGCAAGAAAAAGTGAACCCTTCAAATTAATAACCTGTAACCCCTTTAGCATTAATCACCTTGATCAATTGTTTCCTGTAGCCACAAATAAGATTTGAGGAGGAGTTTTGAACTATTCTTTCTTATAAATGTATTTGTTTATTAGTAACATCTTCAGGTTATGCTACAGTAAATTCATAGGTAGGAAAGTTATTATTTGCTCTGTTGTAAAATCTGTATAATTACTATATTAAAAAAAACCAAACCTTATTAAACATGTTAGATTTATAGTTTATAGGGAACATGTTGCTGAATCGATCCATACAGTTCCTTTAATTGCTTAATCCATTTGGCAGTAAGTTCTTGGAGAAGTCTTCCAGCACAGACGTTCACTTACTTTTTCTCCCTGTTACTGTACAGTAATCCGTGCAGAATAAAAATGGCAAGGGGTTTACATTCATTTTCTCGCAGCAGTGTGTATTGTGTATCGCACTTTATTCTTTTGTTACAAAACAAAAGAGTTTGATTTTTTTTTTTATATATAATTTCAGGAATTCCCCTTTATTATAGGAATTTATTAGTGAAACCAATCCATTCCCTCTAACACTGCATACAAAAGTACGTCACTGGCAGTCATTTCTGTTTGTCTGGTAGCAGTGGGTCCTGTCTCCCCCATCATCCTAATGGCTTGGATTCCTAATCTCAGTTTTGTTATGTTTAGTAAAGAAACAATTTTTCTAATTATTATCAATAAAAGTTTTTGTTTCTCTGTTTTTATAGAGGTTTTTCATACCTTGAGAGAAAAGAGCAGAAAGATCCATAATTCTTTGCAGGGGTAAGTTTGCCATTTGTATAGATGACTTTTTTTCAGTTGCCTTCTGAATTGACTGACTACAATGTTAAGCAAACTACTGTATATGACAAAGTAATAATAATTCTCATGCATTCTAAATTATATTCTATTAAAGGAGACCTAAAGCAAAAAAATGTAAATTATTAAAACACTTACCTTATACAAAGCCGATTGATTAGTCACAGCATGAGCTGTGCTTTAATTAGCCGGCACCTGATGCTTCCTTCACAGCGCTGGCTGGCTGACTGAGAAGCCAGTGCAAAGCTCCTCCCAACTTGTTTCACCCCAGGTGAAAAATGGCTTAAACGTCATCATGATCATTCCATGAACTAATGAGAACGCTCCCCGCAATGAGCGTGATGATGTGTGAAGACGTTGAATTAAGTCGAAGGAACTGCGCGCTGTGAAGGAAGGATCTGGTGCCGGCTAATTACAACACAGCTCATGCTGAGACTGTAATGAATCAGCTCTATGTAAGGTAAGTATTTTAATAATTCTTTTTTATTTTTTTGCTTTAGGTCTCCTTTAAATTACCATCACAATATGAATTTTAGAAGATCTGTACTGTGTACATTTCTCAGCATCCTTTCTCTAATCATATTATTATTTCTCTGATTAGCCTGCATTGGGAGCCCTACACAAATCCCCTTCTTTTCCATTTCCTGCTGTATAATTTTAAACCTATAAATGGCACCCGCACTGGTTGTTTCTAGGTCATACATCTTTATGTTCTTCCAGTTGTTTTCTCCAGCTTTGCAACTTTTTTTGTCATAGACCCAGTTGTATTTTCATTGATGGAGGCTACAAATCTTCTCTGCAGAGACATTTGTCCAATGTATATATTGCATTGAAAATTTGAACAAAAATCAAGAATCAAATAACATGGTGTCCCATGCATTAAGGTCATATAGTTAAACAGAGCAATTCTATTACAAAGATAATGTATTTTGGCAAATATGGGCTGTTTACCTCTCTTGAGAACATCATTTCACCAAAATGCTTGTGTTTACCTGCACATAAGCAACTTGGTTTTTGTTTTGATTTCATCATACCAATCACTTTTGCTTGTAGATGAAGAAAAAATTAGAAGCACATCATTCTTGGGGTATTTGACATAACTGGAGTGCAACTAGTTTGATGGAGTCTAGCAAATAATCAGGGTCTCTTTTTTTTTTTTCCTCTCTCATCCAGTGCTGCAAGGCTGAAATGAGGAAATAACCAATGAGCCTCAATGCTTTTTTTTTTTTTTAATATTATTTTAAAGTTTGAATTTTATACATACATGTTGTGCTAAAATGTTCAAAATCTAATGTAACCAAGGATATATGTATTTTATATCTGTACAGAATTTCTGGTTTAAAAGTGGTAGGCGAGAGCTTCTCCCCTGCATTTCATCTACAACTAGAGAAAAGCAGTGGATGCCGTGATAAAGATATGAAGTTGCTGCAAAATATTATAGATTATGTAAGTATTACTGATCTCTATCTCCAGGGAGGACTGACCTAGTCCCTATGTGTATAGTGTCTAGAATTTTGTAAATCTGTGTTTTGTTTTGTTTTTGTTTTTAGCTGACTTTATTGGTGCATGTGCTGCAAATAGATTTCCCTGAATCGAAATTTTTAAAATAGATCAGCCAAGTCTTTGTAACTTTTAATTCATGTGCATATAGAAGAAATATGTGATCAGGTCCTGTTGTAGGTAATTGGAGACCAAAATGCATTAAATGTCCAATAGTTCCAACTAAGAACTCCTTTTGGCCTTGGATTACTATTATTCTCTACTAAAATTTTATTTTAAATCAAAATCCTGAATTTTTAGTGTTTTTTGGTATTACTCCAAATTGCAGACGTTTGTTCTCTATTACATTTTTGGAAATGTAGGTTACAAAGACTGAATGTACAAATCACCATAATGTTGAATCTCTCCCCATCTGGATGTGACTCAAGAAATTGAAAACTCTGATTATGTTGGCTTCTGCTGACCCCAGTGCTGAGTTGAATTGTAGTTAATCTCTACTGTATTTCGAATGGCTTATTCCTTCTCTTCATGCTAATGGCCCTTTCGGTTGAAATCCTCTGTCTGAGCTGTTGCATTGCTCATAGAACCTTTATGTGACACTCTTAACCTTGTTGAATGGGGTTTTATCCTGCTGAAACATCAATTTTCAGGTGGATACACTTATACCATATATACTTTGTCATTCAAATTATGATCTGTGTTAATAGGGGTCCAATTTTTGCTATAAAAACATTTTACAGTTATAAGGATAGTCATACACAGATCAATAGAAGCAAGAACTATCTTTCAATAAAGATTAGCATTTCATTATCTACATCACCAGCATTCACATAAAGAAATGACTGGCATATAGGTGACATTCATTGGTAAGGTCATTAATACTAATTTTCAACATTCAAATCAGTTTGGTGACCAATTTATAGTGACCATAGTTGATCTATTTAATTAGTAATCACCCCATACATGGAATAAGTTAGGGGCTTATTCATAAATGTCCAAACAGTCCCATCCAAGTCTGAATTCATGTCCATTCGCCACTCCCCCATCTTTGTGAATTTGGCAAAATCTACAATTATGGAGCCTGTTAAAGTAGCAAATTTGGCATGGCTTATTGTGTCACATTTCAAAGATAATAAAAACTGTGAAAAAGGAAAAACATGAGCTAGGGATACGTTGGCATAGAAATGGATATATTATTCACTTAATATACTTAGTGGGACATTGTGAGGATGACATCACTGCACATAACTGGTGGAATTTGCATCACTACGTTTCTACTACTGTTCCACTGACTGTGCAATACTACTCAAGAAACAACAACCGATGCGGTTTGCTTCTTCAGTAAGAGAATCCACCACTTAGTAATTAAGGAGTAGTGAAATTGGAGCATAGTGACCCAAAGGGGCACAAATAAAATTCAACAGTTTAATTTGTGCTTTGATGGATACACTCCTAAATATTTTGTTCAATAAGGATTCAATTTTTTTTTTTTTTTTAAAAAGTGATCAGTGTATGGCCAACCACCTTAAATCTGCGGCGTTGACAAAAAGCTTGATTGGCTGCAAGGGCTCCTTTATTCCAGTGCAACTTCAGTTATTTATCCTTTGCTAGAAGATATAAAACACCTCCTATTTTTTCTGACCCAAACATTCACAGTGTGCTTCTGTTTGTGTGCATCCAGTGGCTTAGCCTCCTTTTTTATTGTAATGTTTATAGTTAAATATAAAATGAAAAGCACCCATATAGTTTAATCTGGTTTTGAGTTGCTGTTTGTGATCGTTAATATGAAATTTTAGTTAGCTGGTGCTGATGAAGCAGTATAAAGCAATAGTTAGTGATGTACTTTTCTTACAAAGTATCCGGTTTAAACCATGTCTGAACTTTTCTTATTAAATGGGAGTTCCACAGTCTTCTCAGTTCTTACAGTTTACAATACCACTCTTGTACAGGGTAAGTAACCATAAGTTTGGCCGTGCTTAATAGATTAGTCTCCAGGGAATGTTTAAGTAGTTCAGCAGCTTGTTTTGTAGGACATATGACAGATCATATGATATTAAATCATTTAAGATTATACTGAATTGTTATATTGCTTCTCTACAGAAGTCTAGTATTTTACCACATGACTGAAAACAATTGTTAAACTGAGTCAAATTCTCATCCACATCTCCAGCTAGTATTGGGAAACCTTTTGCAAGTTATCAGCAGTATAGTGCCATCTGATATGTCATTTGATTATTGCATCCTGCAACATCTTGTAGTAGAGGGAATTCATTTTATATTAATGCTTTGCAGTAAAGCCTAAGTTAATCCTTTTTTTTTTTCTTTTTCATTATTTGATGTATGACTGGTGAAGGAGCTTATAGTTTCAAATGATATATTTTGGTTGAGAGAACATCTACTATGTTGAAATCTCTAAAAGCTGTCAGAGGTCACTTGACTGTTTGGGTACCACCTGGAATTTTAACCTAATGAGTTATGTGTATGTTCTTTAGTATCCAAATGATTTGATTTGTTTGTTGATCCTTAGTGATGAGATGATCTATCTAAAGGTTTTAATTTGTAAGCCTTCTAAATAAGTTCCAGCTGAGCTATAAGTGTATTTTTGAGGGGCATAACACATAAAACATAGAATCCCTTGTTCTAAAGGTGTTGAACTAATGGATAATCCATTTAAAGAATATGCATATGATGTTTATCAGTCAAGCACAGAATGAGAGACTTCAGGAGTTTTGCTGTTCAATTTTGATTCAAAATTTATTACATGCGCAGCATGACCAGCCCACAGTCTTATGTAACACAGTTGCTTAATAGTGTCATTTGCAATACAGTAAAACCAGTATTCATTGACTTCTGTAATAGGCTTGCCAGACTTGGTTGTTGATCACCAAATTAACTTTTCAAGCATTCAATCTGGGATTGCTAATCAGGGTATTTGGGACACATATAAAAGTCTAGATCAGAGGTTCTCAACTTGCCTTAGGCCGCAACCCCGCGATGACATCATCACACCGAGGCATATCTGTGTGTGGGCGGTCCAGCGACCCCCAGGTTGAGAACCGCTGGTCTAGTCAGACATAATTGAAAATGAATTTGGGGTTTATCCACTGGATTATGCTTTCATATTTTCAGTTTGTTCCCTGTAAATTACCTATATCTCCTCTAAAAAGTGTTTGGAAAGTTTCATCCCTAAATTGGTTAACATATTTGAGGTCTTTGGGGCTATCAATAGCTAAGGGTTCCTAAATGCTTAATGAAATTGCTATAACTGAGTTAGACATGAAGAAATGCAAATCTTTCATGTATGAGTCTATGAAGTGTTCAATCAATTGAGTACTTGCAGTGTTGGTGTTGATAAAAAATGGGAGTCAGAAAGGGGGAATAGTGGGAGAATGAGCATATTTAAGGATATTGAATATGAGAAGAAACTTCCCCGGGTCTGGGTTAAACTATACATTCTCCAGGCTTCCAAATGCAGAACTGAAGCCATGGATATAAACCATGTCAAGTCAACATAATCCTTTACCTAAGCCATATCGTATATCAGAGAGAACCTAAAGTTTGGGTAAACAAAGATTGTAGCTGGCTACATCTTGCTATAATGGTTTCTTCTCTAAGTTGCTAGAAAACACAAGGGGTACCTACAAAGTAAGATTATTCCAGTTCAGTCTACTACTAGATAATGTTTTACATATATATTTTTTTGTATTTATTCATTTTAAATAGCGCTGCTATATTATGCAGCACTTTACAGAGATTCGTCATTCACTTCAGTCCCTGCCCCGTGGAGCTTACAATCTAGTTTCCATACTCAGTCACACACAGTTAAACACAGATGTATGTTTTTGGATTGTGGGAGGAAACTGGAGTTCCTGGTGGAGAACATACAAACTCCATGCGGATGAAGTCCAGGGTGGAATTGAACCCAGAACCCAGCACTGCATGGTTGCAACGCTAACCACTGAGCCACCCGCACTAATTTAATTCCTGAAAACTGTAGTCCCACTCTATTGTACACTTCTAAAATATGCTCTTCTAGAAAGTGCTTTTTGCTACAGCTCCTTATTATATACCGTATTTTTTGGACTATAAGGCGCACTTAAAATGCTGAGATTTTCTCAGAAATAGAAAGTGCGCCTTATAGTCTAGTGCGCCTTATATATGAATAAGGTACCTCTGGCAGGGGGGCGGCGGCATCAGCAGGCATATCGGGTGCTCCTTCCATAATACTTCAGCCTAGGAGGACGCGGGTTCGCGGAAAAGGCCCCAGAGTTCATCACTGCTGCCGCATCAACACACAGCACACACCATGCTCCTCCCCCACCTCACGTGTGCTATAAATTTTGGTTTTAACAGTGCAAAATCCATTACTGCCATCTAATACCCATAACTGTATTAGGGAGAGGAGCCCTCTTTCCATTCTGGGGACTGATAACATTGGAGCAAAAGGTAGAAGCACAAACGCTGACAGCCGAAATCTAATTAAGTGCAGTGAATATTCATGAACCGGCAGCTAGGTTACTTAAAGGGATATTGATGTATTTAATTGATTTACCACAATATAATCACATATTAACCCTATACTGATCCCTGTTATAATTTATATACACTTATGCTATGGTTTATTTACTGGTAATGTGCTGCGCCTTATAATCCGGTGCACCTTATATATGAACCAAGATTGCTTAAAAGGTGCTCATAGAAAGTGCGCCTTATAATCCGGTGCGCCTTATAGTCCGAAAAATACGGTATACATGTTTTCATTTTGCTGTTTATAATTTTCCATACTAATATTTTGTCTTTTTTGTTTGTTTGTTTTTGCATATTCATGTATTTTTGTCTTTCGGAGAGATTGTCCCCCAAAATGTCTTTTTAAAGATCCTTCTTTTATTTCTATATAGTATTCTGAAAAACAAAGAAGTGCAAAAAACAGGCAATAGTACTTTATTATTAGGTGATATCCACAGAGAGTGAGAGACCTTTAATTGGACCCAGTGGAAACAATAAAGCTTGTGAAGTGGTGATCAGAAGGCTGAAAGGCTCACTTGCCACTAAAATTGATGATTGGTCAAATGTGCCATTAAGGTTTACAATGATAGAGAACCCTCTTCCCCATCAAATGTCCATAAAGTCACAAGTCCTTACATCATTATCCAAAATAAAGCTTGTACCTCAATTATAAAACTATATATAGTGCAATATGTTTTTTACTTATTAAAAATACTGTATAAAAAACAAGTTATGCTCCCAAACATATGTTTACAAGCAGCGTGTCACATAACCGACATCAATGGCCTGCTCTCTATTTTCACAAGGTCTAGTGCCCTGCTTCTTCACAAGAAAATTGTTTAGATGAGCAAAACTGTGCTAGAGATTGAGCTGTTTCTAGTGGAGCACCACTTTTATAGACTTTTAAACATTTTCGGCTTTTTCATTTGTTTCATATTGATGTTGGCTAATTTAGGTGGTGCTGTTATAATAGTGTGTTCTTAGTAATCTCTATTCCTATATAAAAATTTGTTTTGAATCTGCTATTTTGCTGTCTGAGCAACATTTTGGTCTTGTTCGCCAGAACTGAAGCATTTTTTGAAATGGAAAAACATTGATAATTTTTGTAGTCTTGAAGCTAGAAAGAAATGGGTTTATGATATTAAGCTGATAAATTCTAAGAGAAACTATGACAGATATTTATTCTTTCTACAATGTTTGGTTATTGTGTGTATGTGTATTCATAGTTTCTTTGCTGCTTTATGATGTGAATAGCTATGAAATTCAGGAGAACCTGCCAAACACTTAAATAGAACATGGATCTATCTGTACAGTGTTTAAAGAATTTTTTACTTTTTGCCCTCTAGTGCATGGATAGAAAAATCGGTTTAACTCAGGCTCGTTATTTAGAAAGAGAAGAGAAATTTCTTGCTCCTCCAAGGTAAGAAAAAGTTCTAGAATCATTTACAGCAGTTCTATTAAACCAAGGTGTTTTGTGCTACAAATCATTGCAACAGATGGAGATGTAGTGGCTCGTATTGCTTTTTAATACTGGTCAAACTGTTACATGTGCTTATGAATATGTACTGGTTGCTGTATTGCCGGCTCATTTTGTCCTGTACCCCTACATTTCCAATTATATTTTTTTTAACTTTAAATCATTTTCTGTTTAATTAGAGCATGTCTTCATAAATGGATGACTGTTTTTTTTTGTGGAAATCTAGCTGAAAAGATATTAATTGTAACACTGGCATCTTTGACATTTAGGCTTATTGGGCAGGCCTGCACCATTGTAATACACTTTTGTTTTTTTCATTAAGGTGATATTGTATTACTGAAGACCATTAGCATTTTACAATATTGTATGCATTGGTATCCCTATGGAGCTAAATTGATCTCATTTACTTACTGTAAAATTCTCTCAACCAGAAAGAAACTTATATGGCTTTGCAAGCAAACCTAGTGAGTTTTACCAGTAAAGCAATTAAGGATACAGATGTCTGTGAACAGCATGTTCCTCTATCAAATGTTTGCTTAACAGACTAGGTAAAATGAATATATTATGAATATATGAGTTTCATGCTTAAACTAATGGAATAATCATATTCCATAATAATTAAGCTGCTCACTGAATAAATAAGCATCTGTACAGAATTTACCCATTAATTTCTGTTTGGTAGTCAGGTCCAAATAGCTGTCTCATTGGCAGCTGGAGCTTAGATTTCTGTTTAACAGTATAAGCCAAACTGCTGTCTTCATGGCTTCTCATAGAGCAGTGTCTATAGCCTGGAAACAGGAAGTGGAGTTACAGGTTTCAGCCAACTGCAGCTGTTAATGTTAACATCACTAAAGACCAATCCCTTGACTGAATTCAGTCAGGTGCAGACAATTTTTTTTCCCTATTGTTTCATTATTATTATTTTTGGTGGCATGTTAGGGAAACCTCCATCAAGTGTTGTTTGACAAGTTAGAATACATGACTGGTTAAACAAAACTGTGCAGTTTGTATATCTTTTATTAATGTTGCATTTTTTTTTCCAGATTTAAATTTATTTTGTGATGGAAAAAAATTATTATTGAATGGAAAAAAAACTCAACTTCCAGCAAATTTAAATATCACTAAACACTGGGCCATTTGCTGTGTTAATTTTACAGCAATTTGACTAGTTTACTAAGTTGTCTTTTTAATTTCAACTCTAATGGAAGACATAAATGTATTCTCACTAACACAAAATATATTGCTATAATGGCATTCTTTCTATTATGTGCTTCCCAGCATAAGGTTGGTAGTGACTGTTGAGCAGACAGATGAAGAACTGAATACAGCTGCATCGGTGATCAAGCAAGCGGCGTCATTGATACTGAAGTAAAGTTCACTTTGGAACCAATATAGTTCTTGTTAATTCAGGACACAGTTCTCCTTTCATAATGACCGAAAGCTCTTCTACACTGTGAGGAATTCAGACTGAGCAAATCTATTATTATGCACTGATTTTGTCCTGATTGTTTATTTTCTACTTTCTTCTAATTAAACAAAGACTAATATTCTCCACCACAAACTCAATTTGCTGTACATCTGTGATTTCTGCAAATACTTTCAGAAATTCAATTATTAGTGATGTGAATGATGGATTTAGTACATATATGTTGTGACTAAACTTATCAGTGTTTGACACTTTTTGGTTACTGTTTAAACTACAATCTAGTTCAGACCTGTAGTTAAATTGGTCTAACACAGAAATGGACCTTTGTGAGCAGGAAGAGATTTTGTTTATTAGCTGATGTCGTTCTATTTACTGAAATAAACAAGCAGAATTAGAGAGTTTCCTGGTACTTACATGGAGTGATACAGAGGGCAGCTCGCTTGGCACTTTTATTGTAAAGCAGCAAAGCAGCGCCCTTTAATGTAGTATAACAGTCCCCACCATCTCTGTTCTCTAATTGAGCCTTTTGTTTGCTATTGTTGGAGTCGGACAATTTCTGAGGCTCTGCCACAAGTACACAGGTAAACCAAGATAAGGTACAGAATCTTTTTTTCAATTACTGGAAAAAAATTTTAAAAAACTGTAAGAATGCAGATTCATTCTGGAAATTTCCAGCCTTAGATAGTTATGTTTATATATAGGTAGTCCTCGACTTACGATGTTGATCCGTTCTTACACGGCGTCGTAAACTGAATTTCGACGTAAGTTGGACCATATATTCATATACAGTACTGTACCATAATAACAGTACTGTACTGCAAACACTTAGAATAGGTGTTTGGATAGGCTAACGCCTATAACTACACCAAACACTCTCGTACAAAGTGTCGTAACCACGAAACGACGTAACTAGAGACCGTCGTAACCCGAGGACTAACTATATATATATATGTATATGTAAAGTTAGACTTTTTTTTCTTTCTAATAAAATACATTCATGTTCCTTTTGTGTTTTAACCTCTGTTAATGCTCTAAAGGTAAAAATTAACATTTCCTAAAGAATCAAGCTATTTTATATTGCTGACCGCTGCACTACTACTGTTTGAGGAAAATATCCACAGACTGAATTTTATAAACAAAATCATATTGTTAGTATAATCTTGGATCTACAGTTCTTTTTATAATGGCAATTACGTACTGTTATGGTTTTGTATATTTACAGTTCTGGCACAATAATATTTATACCATTTGTTCTGTGTTTCTCTACATGTATTGAATGCTAAATATGTCTAATTATTCCTACAGCACTACTCTTTTGTTTCTGCATTTTATATATTATGAGAACCTGTATTAAATCAAAAATCAAGGGTCCCTTTAAATAGTTAAAACAATTTTAGGGGAAAAAAAGTAAGTTGACCATTTTGCTTACTTAGTAGAGGATCATTAAATAAGCTCATATTCAAATCTTTTTTTTCTTTTTTTTTTTTGTAAATACAATTGAATTCTCATTGCAAAACCCAAACAGAATGCGCCATATGGACAAAGTTTATCCACCATAGTCTTATATTTGAACTTCTGTGAAAGATCATTCTCTGGTTACTTGTGCCCAATGCAGGAACTTAATCCCTTATTGTAAACTTGTACTGGTTGATTGGATGTAACTATACTTGATACATTTTACCAATTCTGATATCAGAATTTGAATTATTTTTAGTACTTTTTCATATTTGTAAAATGCTTGTAAATGCTAATAAATATGCACTTGTCTGTCATGGAAAAAGCCAACCAGTATGTAGTTTGCATTTATTATTTAATCCTGCTCATATAAAAGAGACATCAAACATCTACATCAGATAAAAAAAAAATGTTTTTTGACTTAGAGGAAATAAAGCCTAAGAAAAACTTAGGCTAAAAATGATGTGCCTTATGTATAGGGCTTATTACAACTGTTCATAAGTGCTACTGTCCAACAGCAAGTGAATACTAATGCCTGTAAAGTTGCCACTGGAGGCAGACACCTTTATTCTCTATATACGCCTCTTTCCTAAATCAGTGATGCTCAGTCTGTACTTCTAAGGGACTGGGGAAAAACAGTTTGATTTAAAAATATTGTTACAACTGGTAAATAAATCTAACTTATAGCCCAGATCACTGCATTTGGAGTTTGGATTGTGTGCAAGACAGTTGCAATTTCATATGATGTATTTAGCAGAAATTGGCCATACCCCTCCCCCACACTGCAAAGCTTGTTACTAATGTGCTCTGAGACTGCACTATAGACTGCAAAGGTTTTCAGTCCAGCTATACAATAAGCCGTTGTCCTATCAGCCCTACATTATGTGCATTTTACACGTATTCATTTTAAAGGCATGGTTTTACCAGTTCATCCTTTTATCAGTGAAAAATCTATAAAACATACAGGCTGTATGGATAATTTGCAATTTATTGTCATAAAATATGGTTATCTGCAGCTCCATCTCCACACTTTGGTAGTTAATCATCAAAGTGCGAACAATCATGTCAATGTATGAATTTGTGTCTATTCACCAATTCTACAACTTTGCGTATTCATCAAACAATGATGTGGAGAATTCACATCCAATTTGACATTTTATGACAGTTACAGACTTGCTCACCTTTTTGCATTACTTTGCGTATTTGTGCAACTTTTGACTATTTACAAAATGTTGGGCTGCGTCAAAGTAGTAAATTCAGCAAGGTGTATTGCTTCAAATGCAACAAGCATAGCAACATATGAATTTGCTACACCTGGGAATTCACACTTTCAGGAATAAGCCTTTTTAATGTGCAGATCAGATCATTACTTTAACAAGATATTTACAAATGTATTATGCATGGCAATGAAAATACAACTACATGGATGTAATTCATTGACATGGTTAGCTTCTTTCTTAGGAATTTTGTTTGAAAGTGGCAAAATTAAACAGATATTTAGATCTATTAGATGAACTCAATCTGCAGTTTAGGATTCCTTCTTATCTCATTTAATGTGTGTAAAGCCAGTATTCCAAAAAAAAAAAAAGTGTAAGATTGTACTGGAAACTATGTAGCCGTGGATAAGGTGTATTTCATAAGTCTCCCCCTTTTAAAGATAATGGTGTTATGCATGTGCTATGCAACTGAACTCAATACCATGTAAATAAAAGGGATGTTTAGGTAATTCTATCCCTTTAATGTCAGTATCACTAAAATATCCATACTGCAAAGCTAGCTGATAAGAAATTAGTTCAGCTGTGCATTGCAGGGCTGCAGAGAGTCTAGTGCATATGTATCAAAGTGTTTTGATATTCAACCCTGTTACACTCAACATACAAAAATGTTTGTTTTTAAATAAATGGGAGGCAACCTTTAAATGCAGGAATAGTTTCCTTAGTTTGATTCGAAGAAAATTCTGTATTTCTTTATTCTTAATTAATTTGACTCCAGTGTCAGATTTCATTGATAACTTTATCATGAGTTTATAGAAAGGTTATTTTGCGATAGTCCCTAATTCGGGCACACCTACAAGAAACAAAGCATACTGAGCATGTGCAGTGTCTACAGTACAGCCAAACATAGAGTTGCCCTGCTGACACCTTCACTGGCATTTATCCTTTGTCTCATATGGCTACTGTACATTTGGGTATGTTCTGCAGTTGTTTTGCATATGGTTCTAAGGTCCGTAAGGCTTCTA
Source organism: Pipa parva (assembly GCA_019650415.1). Classification (NCBI taxonomy): domain Eukaryota; kingdom Metazoa; phylum Chordata; class Amphibia; order Anura; family Pipidae; genus Pipa; species Pipa parva. The sequence continues at coordinate 18,238 of WMED01003154.1, forward strand.
GCTGAAATAATTTTTAGGCTTTAGTTCCCCTTTAAGCCCAAACAGTCACTTTTAAACACCTATTCCTAGTTTTGTACTTATTATTAGATTCTGCTCATATAAGAGAGCTAGCCAGTCTACACAATGTTATAGGAAATATAATGGTGGATGTTTGGAGGTTGTGCCAGCTCTCTAGATAAATGATTGAGAAGAGAAACAAGTAAGATGAAAGGAATAAAAGTACTGCAGAAAGTTTTATTGGTAAACCATAACTTAACCTGTTTGGGAGTTCTTAACAAGTGTTTTTATAAGATGCACATTATATTTTTCTCTTTACTTTACTTAAGTATTTTGTGTACATTACAAAATATATACACTTCTCAATACAGTCAGTTCTCAATGTTTTTTCCTTAATTCTCTGTATTTGAATGTTTAAAGATATTTTTTTTAAATATGTGCCTTTTATTGCTGCTGCTAAACAAAATAAACTAAAACTTTGTATAAATAAACTGATGTGGCAAAGTTGCTTTACTTTTTTTTGACTTGGAGCACTTTAAAAGCATGAACTGCCTTTTTCTATGGTCTGTGAAACAATTTCACATTTATACAGAACAATACTCTGCAAGCCTCAGCATTGACTCTCATTCTACCGCTCGTGTGCCTGTGAACGTATTTACATCAGTTTTTCCATTTGATAAATGTAAACATATGCACAGATTATATATTTTATTAAATGCACAGCCTTAATATAGAAACAAAAAAGTTCCCAATTCCAACGTTCTGCATCAGAAGGGCCGAAGTGAGAACTTCAGAGTAGCAGTGGCAGATCGATAAAGGCTCCAACATACAGAAAGATCCACCTTTGTTGTCCTCTGTGATGCTCCTGTTCCTGCTGGTTTAGTTGATGTAAATTTATTAATATAATATTTTTATTATGTATCTATGTTGGGCTCACTATTTGCCAATTACTTGGTCTCTTTACAGTTCCATAGAATGTGCTTAAAGGGGAACTATAGTCAGATTACTGTGTATAAGTCAAGAAATTTTAGTAAGTCATTTGAAATAGTACAGTCAACATATACACGAGTCAGGTTGGTTTTGAGAGCAAAAGAAAAAAGATCAACAGAGCAGGCTAGAGAGAGCTGCTTGGAGCCGATACACAAACAACAGCACAGCAGGAGAGGGGGCCCCTTAAAGGAGAGCACACACTAAACTGTAGCTGGCAGAAATAAATAAAATCTTATTGCTATCTTGTATTTTTCCAACAATTCTTTAATATGTTATGCTAACAAAACCCCCAAATTTAACTCTAGACTTATCCATGGGTCATAGCAAATTTCATAATTGTTGGCCCCAAAACTATCCTTGACTTATACATGAGTATATACAGTACATCTTTACATATGCAGTACTATACTTTAGCGAGAGGCGTTTCTCCCCAGTAGATGTTTTATCTGAAGCAGAATAATTTATGAGGCAGCACTGATAAACTCCCACACCAGGAAATGTATGTGTGTGTGAGAGACATTTACTGGCCAGTTTTCCATGAAAAGGTACCCTCACCCAGACATTTTTGCCCTACTTACTACTTAACACCTGTGCACAAGTCATCTTTTCTTCTGTAATCTCCTGCTTTCCAAATGTAAACAATGAGGCCAAAAGGTCAGCACACGGCTTAACCAATAGCAGTTAGGCAGCTTTTTCGTCTCGTGTTGCCTGACTTGGGAAGGAGAGGACAAAATGTCAACGCTCAGAAAAACTAAGGGAAATAAACGGCAATTATTATTTCTTCAGAAAATGTAAGAATCGGCACTCCCAGTAAATAAAAACAAAATTTTTAATCCATTCGAGTTAAAAACAGGCAGTAGTAAAATCAATAGAAAGAAGGAGCACCCCCTAACGCGTTTCGCGCTTAGGGCGCTTAATCATAGGTAAGGGTGCTCCAAATTACAAACACTCTGATCTTCTGCTACAATTACTTTTTGTTCAACATGCCGAGGGCCTGCAATCAACTCACCAGCTGTGAGGTAAGTGAAAACTACTTATACTTTGTAATTTGGAGCACCCTTACCTATGATTAAGCGCCCTAAGCGTGAAACGCGTTAGGGGGTGCTCCTTCTTTCTATTGATTTTACTACTGCCAGTTTTTAACTCGAATGGATTAAAAATTTTGTTTTTATTTAATGGGAGTGCCGATTCTTACATTTTCTGGATTTCTACATGGCTGTTTCTGAGCACCCCAGTCTCACTAACTTTTGACTCACAGGATCGAGCAAGTCTATTCTTCCTTGTCTTATTATTATTTCTTCACTGAACTTTTTTTTAACTGTGTCAGCAATTGACTTAGAATAAAGGAGTTTTATGTGTGCAGTTATATCAGCACTGTAGCAACCCTTTAATGTAAACAAAACTGGATACAGTCTCTTTAAAGAACAGTAACCCCCCAAAATTAAAAAATGCATTTGTACCTGCTGTATATTTAGTCTGTTCTTCCAATAACTCTCTAAATTGCATGTACAAATACGATACTTAGCAATTTAGCTTTAAAAATTCTGCTTTAGGGCACACTTGCTCTGAAACATTGGGACTGGGTGAGGTCAGTTTAACAACATGGCCACTATCTGTAAATATAGAATCAAAAAGTAATAGATTTGCTACTTTGAGATTAACATTTTTACAAAAAGAAAATTGCCCTTTGGATTGGCATGGCAGTTATTTATAAGCAGTACAGTAAAAATGTCATCTTGCTGCCATCACCATGCTTACTGGGTGACTTCATAAATATTATCTAAAAATCTATAGAAAACAAGAATACAGTTAGTACATATACTGTAATATGACTTCAACCCTCAAAGAGAATAAACAAACACAAAGCAATATAAATCATGAATTCAACTCCTGAAGTTTCTTTTTCTGGTGTTATTGGACTTTAGAGGAGAACTAAAGTTAAAAAATAAAAAAAGACAATTAAAATACTTACCTTATACTGAGCCAATTGATTACAGGTACAGCATGAGCTGTGCTGTAATTAGCCGACTCCCGATGCTTCTTCCCAGCAATGGCTGACTGGCAGTCAGCGCGAAGCTCCTCCCACCCTGTTATATTTTGGGTGTTTTAGGGCTTAAACATCATCACATTCAGTGTGGGGGCCGATGAGAATGCTCCCCGCAATGAGTGTGATGATGTATGAGGCCGGGGAAGGAGAAGAAGGAGCTGCGCGCTGGCGTCTGTGTCAGCCAGCGTGCTTGTGCAGGGGGGCGTCAGGGGAAGCATTGGGAACCGGCTAATTACAGCACAGCTCATGCTGTGGCTGTAATCAATCTGCTCTGTATAAGGTAAGTATTTTAACACTTGTTTTTTATTTTTTGACTTTAGGTCTCATTTAACTCCTAGATGCCAGCAGCATGTTATGGGGAAAGGACTCTGATCATTTGTATCTAGTCATGCAGGATGTGAATGAGATTTTAGTCTTAACAACATTTCTGGAAGGAATACATGTTTATTTCCTGTGTGGAGTAAGAAACTGCCAAAATTTTGTTTTGCATAGAAATAATTTGCATAATTTTATTTGAGACACAAGCAAGTATGCTGGCATTATGGAAAATGGTTTGAGGGAATATTCTGGGTAAGGCTGCACAGGGACAATCTAACTATATTTCTGTGTGTTTGAGCCTTTTGGAGGACTTGCATAATTTTATTAAATAAGCTATACTTTATTACTTGATCAATTAGAGATGCTTCCTAATTATTGCCAGCAAACAACTGTCAGAATTTTTCAACTTGAAAAGATTGCACTGGAGCAATGGAGGATTCAGTTGTGTACTCATCCACATATAAAGGATATTATAAAAAAAACTTATGTTTTAAGTCATGCCCTCTTGTGCTGTTTACTGCTTAGTAAAGTAAACTAACATTCAAAAGAAGCAGATTTACTTCAAATCACCAGAAATTTCATGTTGAAGTTAAATTCCTGAGTTATATCATCTTCTTTCTGTTTTTATCTTTGCAAATAAGTCCCAATGTTTTCTATGGTGCCCAATTTTTAAAGCAAAATATCTTCATGGACACAATTTAGAATATTTGGAAGCTCACATTAAATATACAGTAACTATAAATGCGTTTCAGGCATTTACATTTTTGGTGTTACTGTCTATTTGTCTAACACACGCTAAAAAAAAAAATTACCCGTATTTGCCGGCGTATAAGACGACTGGGCGTATAAGACGACCCCCCAACTTTTCCAGTTAAAATATAGAGTTTGGGATATACTCGCCGTATAAGACTACCCCTCTTCCAAGGCAAATCCTGCTTGGATTGGTCAGCTCTCCCTTCCTGCCCAGCCCTACCTGTCTCCAAGATTATCAGAGCACCATCACACTGTTCTGCCCCTACAAGCTCTACCCTCTGAAGGAGGGGGTGCTATCTTAGTGCTCACCCCCCCTCCTTTTCTCTCTCCTTACCTAGGTCCTCTGTTGCCCGGCTGTCTGTGCTGAGCACTATAGCGTTTCCTCTCCCCAGCAATGAT
>WMED01003155.1:0-22736 GCA_019650415.1 Pipa parva
AACTGAGACTCCCAAGCTGCATGTGGCTCTTCAGCTGCCTTGTTGTGGCTCTGAGCACATCTCCCTTGCCCTGCCCATGACTTCTAACGCTTCTTCTGATAGGATGTCAGCAAGTCATGTGATTGAGAGCATGCGCTCCTCCCCCTTTGCAGCTCTGTAAAAACAAATTTACCCAGTGTAGGACAGAGTGAAATGGCTCCCTGCTATGCAAAGTTTGCTGAAACCCTGTTCTAGATCAATGAGTGTTGATGCATATATACCAGTATAATTGTGGTAAGATGTTTTCAGTTTATAGCTACTCCCCAACAGGACTTTAAACAAAGCAATTTTGCTGACCCTCTTGACTTTTCTAAAATACAGTTGCTGTGAACATCATCCAGATCTTCTGGTGATGGCTACCTACTAGTTGCTGGCAGTTTTCTTTTTCAGAGCTTTGATTTAAGATTCCAGTTAATTTGTCTTCTGTAAAACATGACTACAAACTGACAAAAATAAGTGAATGATACAGATGACCTCATACAGTGAATGTATTTAAGCAATGCTAATTAGACGTACTATATTCAACTCTCTAATTATTGATTCTGTGAGATCTGGCTGTGAAAGGAAAATGTTGGGGTGCATTCCCAATGAATCACAAGCCACAGAATAACCTGCTAAAGGTTTTACTTCGTACACATAAAGCTGTAATTGTGCTTCTTATTCATGTGTTGTGTGTAAAGACATATTATGGATTGCGTGATATAATGTTATGCATTTCTACAATACAATTTTAGTGTTGATGTATATTGACAAAACCCTTAAAACAGCTGCAGTTAAAGTTTGTTCATGTTAACTGAGGGATAAAAACATCTGATAATTTATGTAGTTGACTAGTTAATTTTATAAACTGTTATTGATATTAAGCACAGGTTGCAATAAATGTCAAATGCCTAAATACATTTGATCCCAGGTGCATCCAACAGATAAGCAGGAAAAGAAGACAAATAAAAGATTACTATATTACTGTTTAAACAAGCAAACATTGACTTAAGCAGTGTACATATCTAAACACATATTTATTATATGGAAAGTGACTATTAAAATGTATGGATAGTCACCAGAGATCTCAATATGCAAATATGAATTGTGTAACTAAAATCATGTAGTGTCCAAATTTTAATACATGGGAATTGGTTATGTGTTTGACTATACCAATGCCAAGCTCAACACCACAGTGATTCAGGTGAATCCAGAGCAGGATTTAATCTAAATACCCCAGGCGTCATCAGCTGGACTCCCCATATAGTAATGCTGTACAGTGCCACTAAGAAAGGCGCGCACACACAAACATACACACAAAGACAGGCTCACATAAAAACACATACACAGAGATGGGCACACACACACATACATACAGAGGCAGGCACAAATACAAACACAGAGACAAGTACACACACTCACATACACTTACCTTTTCGTTGGCTTCCACAAGGATCATTGAAGGCAGTGTCAGCTTCTCCTACTTCCTGCAGCCTGGCACTGGTGTTAGAGTGATGATATCAACAGCATGAGTCCTGCTCTAACACTGGTGGTGGTCTGCAGGAAGAAGACGATGCTACCTCTGTCTGACCTGAAAGGACCCCTGTACATCAAATTTTAAATTCGCCTTGGAACAAAAGGAGTATTAAAAAGAGATCCAACCGACATCCTCCCATTTTAGAAATGAATGAGGCCCCATAAAAAGTATATCTCAATCATTATTTGAACCTAGCCTTTCACTGGGACTTTTCTAGTGCTTTTACATTTTAATTAATTTTTCTGAACGTGTTGTACCAAATTATTACACATAATAGTATTTTACTTTATATGTTTAGATATATCAGAGTGTAATAAAGCAATCTATCAAATAATAAGTTCAACGGTAACTGACTTTTAAATGCAGAATATTGGTTGAAGAAATGATGAGATCTTTGTAGCTATAGCCTTACATGATACTCAAAAAGATTGCGGCAATTATTGTTTCAAAAATGTCTCCCCACAATTTAGGTCTCCATATTGTTTTGTTTTGTATGTGATTATTCTGGGGCAATTCATTATCTTTGGGGAGAAAAGTATGAGGAGGTTATTCACTAAAGTCCGAATTGGTGCGTATTGGTGAGAATTCGCCAGATAAAGACTGCTACTGTCACAGTCGCGTCTTTATAATGAGAATATTGTAGTAGTCGCGACTTTATTATGGTTAAATTGTCGCAATCTTAACATTAAAAAATTGTTGCGACTTTACAATGGGGAAATTGTAGCGGATTTACTATGGGAATACACTGCTTGCGAATTCGACAGTCGAATTCGCACCTTAGTGAATAACCCCCTGAAAGTTTTAAAATACATAAAATAGGTCACACATACTCCTATCTCTGTATGTATATATATATATTAAAAAATAAGAATAATAATTAATAATGAGTTTTGAAAAGCATCACAGCATAGTTGGTTAATGTATGAAATGCCCATAAAATGGATTAAGGACAGTTACATCAACAACATTTTGAAAGATTTAGAACAAAGCAGCTTCCTTTACAATTATATTAACAATTGTTCTGCAATTAATTAAATGAACTATGTTTCAGTCTTTGATTAATGGATAGTTGTATCTATTCAACCCTACCCCCCTCCACAATGCGATATTCCATAGATTTATCGCTTAATCTTGTTTTAGTGAAAAATTAAAAAACTGATATAAGCTTCTTCTTCAGTGGTGAAATATGCCAAGTTTACTTATAGGTTTTTAAATAATACTCAACTTTTATATTTGTTATAACTATTGTAAAGTAAAAAAAAAAAAAAATATTTACATAATTTTCATAATTCCTGAGAGGTCAAAATTTTAATTAACTAATGCATGCTAATAATTTTCTCCAAAAGGAGTAGTAACTCTAGATAAATGCAGTTGTCATATGTATGGATGCCGAGAGCAAAAATTTAGAGAGGTTTGTTAACAAACAAATGACTTCTATTGTTCTTCACATTGTTGGACAGATTTACTAGCTGTACTGATAAAGCCAATAGGAAGAGAATATCTGTCCACATACTGTATAGCATAAGACTGAGTAGTACTTTTAAAAGCTGGATGCTTGAATTTGCATATTCAAGCAAAAATGGAAGTTACCCATAAGGTTTTATTCCCTTTGAAGTAGTTATGCACATATTTCATTGGCTAATGCTATGCCATGTCTCAAAATCCCATGCTGTATGGGGAATATAGGTGCTAATGTAACTTGCAGGATTGAAGTGATAGTTGCAAAAGGAAACCCGCTCCAAGATGTTCAAACAGTCCCTAGAAAAAGGTAAAATGAAGAGCGTCATATGCTAGGTAGGCTAAATATTAGAATTTTCCTTTATCTAGATCAATGATGGATAACCTATGACACGCGTGTCAGAGGTGAAACGCCGAGCTGTTTTTGTTGACACACGTCATGGTGCTGTTTTTGCTGTGCTCTGAGTAGGAGAGTTGCCCCTCCTCCGGATTCTGATGCTGTTGGGTATGGATTTTTCTCAAAGTGACACACTACCCAAGTCATACTCAGTTTTTTTTTTTTTTATGAATTTTGACACATGAAGCTCAAAAGGTTGGCCATCACTGATCTAGATAGCACTTACAAATTATGCCACACTCTACATGAAATATTGAATCATATCCATCAGCGCTACTTCAGCTAAATATATCTAATTAAAGGAAATAAATAGTTAAAAGACATTCACACATTTAGTATATTTTGAACTATAGGAAAAACTCCAAAGAATACATAAAAAAACAATACTTTAATGAATAAATAGGCAACCTCATTGCAAATGAACTTCAGGGTTAAGTGCTTAATGTAATATCACCAACACTCCCTTCCTGCTCAAGTAAACTCTGTTGTAAATAGGGTATATGGGTTATGAAACTATCTGGTGTCGTCCACTTAACATCATGTAACCTTCATAAGTCTGGAAGTGTACTATTGGCAAATATACTGTATATATTTTTGTTTTCTGCTTCATCCTAAATGGCCAAAGTTCTGCTTCTTGATCTTCTACTATAGAGATGTGCATAAAGTACGCAACAATGTAGGTGTATGAGCTTGTTCGAAAAAGACCAGTCTACCATTGTCTCAATCAACCCTCAAGAATCAGAATTTGGAAACATTATTACATTATTCATTTCCTTCTGCTCATTTCAGATGCATGGGAGCATTACCACAGCTTTTTATACTAGGCCTGCATTAAATATTGGTATATATTTATAAATAAAGAATAATAATGTACTGTGTGGACTTTAAACCACTAAAGTATGCAAATGCAATGCTCAGGATTTAGGGGCAGGCCAGTAAAAACACAACTGTTGAGCCTTGTTATCACATTCAGGGCTACCTTCAGTAATTATGCTCTCCCTCCAACCTTACAAATAGGACCCCAATCTCGTTACCTTGCACGCTTCCCCATTATATTAATCAGTGCCGAGAAGACCATCAGACAACCATAATTTGTATTTACAAGTGCCCAGCTATTAAATGGCAACAAAAAATTCAAAACTCCCCAAAGGAATATATAGTATATGCAAAATAACTGTCTAAAACCAATAGGTTCCACATCCTAATAATATAACAGAATTTCTACATCATAATAACAACAAATTAAAAGTAATTCTGTAAATACAAATAAATGTATGAAGATATGACATCATATTATTTTATAGTTAGATAACAAAATGCTGTGTTTTCTTCTTCCTATAGACCAGGCTGGGCTAACTATGGTCCGTGGGCTAAATCCGGCCTGTGGGCATCTTTTGTCTGGCCCTTCTGTCAAAGTCGGGTGACAGGGCCGGGCCGTAGGATAGGCAACCATGCTTGTCCCCCTCCTCCCTGTCCCTACCTCTTCCCCATCCTGGCTCCTTGGAGCTACAGCGTTCCTCTCACAGGAAGCAGGAATGAGGGGTCAGCGCAGTGGGGGAGGGGAATGTTTATTCTACAAACTTACTCCCAGACAGAGTCATGAAACTGTACTGAGCTAAAAGAAATTGTGTCTTCTAATCACTAACACTCCCCCAGCTCTTAAAAATACTACAACTCCATATTTTTTTTAAGAAACAATACATATCAATGTAAACGAAAAACAATAATAATAAAAGAATCTATCATTTGAATAGATGGAAAGAATTGCAGTTTAAAACTCTTTTATGCATCACCATGACCAAAAACACATGGAAATCAGTATTTTTGTACTGGCAAAAACTACAATACATATATTAAATAAGTGAAATATTTCTATGCAAGCAGAATAAGTGGAAGTTTTCTCTGTTTCAGCTATATCAGATGTTTAAGGTCCAGTAGCCCCAAAAAAACTTATTTGTATTGAAATTGCAGTTATACAAACCAAATATTATCTTTAAAGTTAAATTCCTGATTTTCTTTCTGTGTGTTTTGACTTTGCTAATATATTACTCTACTAAATTAGGGATTAAGATCTAACTGTTAATATTTGCTTTCCCTTTAATTTATACCAAAAGGTATATCCAGGAAATTTGATGGTAAATATAATTCAGCATTCATATAGTACATTTAGAATAATATATATTAACCAGCCCCCATGCTGAAGGGCTGTGTCTCAACAATGCACAGATAAATGCATAGTCAAACTAATTTCTCATCAGTCTTGCAGATTTTAGGGGTGCTAAAAGACAGAGGGGGTTATTGACTAAAGTGAGAATTTGACTGTCAAATTCTCAAACAACAGATACCCATCGCAAATCCGCGACTGCGACAATTCTCCCATTGTAAAGTTGCAATTGCAACAATAATTCTATAGTAAAGTCGCAACTGCGACAATATTCTCATTATAAAGATGCTACTGAAACAGTTGCAGTCTATTGCGACTGTCTTTAGCTGGCGAACTCACACCTTTACGCAACAATTTGGATTTTAGCCAATAACCCCCAGAATTGCTAGCTAACCTGCTACTTTTTATCTAAATGAGAATTGAAAAGCGAAATGGGATTTTTGGGGTATTAATGTTGGCACATTTATTTTTTATTGTCCATTGCCTGATTAAAAATGTATCAGTTTTATCAACTTATTTTTCATTTCATGTCCATGGTTTACTTAAAATTATATTTTAAAGGGGGGCAACGCATTCCTAACAATTTAGTAGAGTCTAACATTATCATTCTACTCCTTCAAAACAACAACAGTTTTGTATATTAACGGATCACTGCAGTATTGGCACCTTCCCATGGTAATGAATATAAAATAGAATCCTTCCATTGTGAAAGTCAATCTGTTCTAGGCCAACCATATACACAGTAGTCATCTTCAAGGGATTCAGACTTACTTTTCGAACACTATCACCAATATTTCAAAAGATAGTACAATACAACTCATTACTGAATGACTGCTAGGTCAGTGTGTCACACGAGACTTCTATAATGAAATGCTCCATGCCCAACAGGCATGACAGCCTAAAACAGGAATGATTATTAAAATTTCATAAGGTTTTGCATTTTAACCATTTATTTTCAGTAGATAAAAATTACATTCTGACAGCAGACACTGAGAACCAGTTCCTTATCACAGAAACAATAAGATATATTTATGCAGTTTTTTTTTTTTTTGAAGGAAAAAATATTAGACGGCCCCAGAAAATGAAAGAGATAATAGGACTGTGATGTCCATTAATTAATATTGAAGGCCAAGAGATACTTTTGATCTTATACCCAGCATCAGAAAAGCATTTAATTAATTTAACTTACTTATTGGTCAAGTAGGAGTGTAAGATATTGCACTTATTAATCATGTAATTCTTGCCTTAGAAACAGGGTCTTTGCTTGTCATTGTCTACCTAATATTACAATGAAAAAATGTCATGCTAGGCCAGATGCCTAAATTCACATCTCAAAATTAATGTGGCAGTTGCTACATTGTCTGAAAATTCAGAAAATAAGATGACAGTGGTTAACTGTAAGATTTGTTTTAGTAAATTAGATAAAAAGGTACGTAGTTTGGGCTTACAGTACTTTTATTAAGAGACCTGGAAATGTAGGAAGCCCATTTAGAACTAGGGCAGCAGTGGAGTGAGGCAGAACAACATAAGTGTAAAAAATATAACTAATGACAGGTTCGTTTTAGGACTATGAGCAACAGGCCTTTAAAGTGCAATAGAGGATTTCTTTAGTGTACATAAATGGGATGTAAAGAATTTTTGTCTATGAGGTACAGTGTCAAACTGAGGCATCATTGGTCCACCAGAGACTGTCCCTGAGCACCGCTGTAATTTTCTAAATTATTTTGGCTGCTTATACTACTAAAGAAAAGTATGGCTACCTTTCCATCAAAAAATTCAGTCAAAAAGTTTTTATCGGCAAATATCAATAGAAAAAAATCTCATGATATTTACCGTGAGAAACTGCGGAGATCTTGCAGGAATAAACTCGGAAAGACGAAGTCGGTCTTTTCCAAGTTTATTAAATTTTGCCCAATATATCTTCACTTTCTAATTTTACATTGTTTATTTGTTCAAGAAATAGACTGATAAAACTACCTCTGTATTGTTTCTAGTAATTTTTCGCAAGTGTATATTTTCAACCTCATTCAATACTTTGTATTTTTTATTGTTTATTTAAAAGCAAATTCCAGAAAAATGCTATATTTTGCTTTTATTTATTTATTTATTTATATATAATTTTAGGCTCAGGAGCAGGGGTTCTTGATTAAACATCTTAGGGCAAAATTTAATAAATTTGGAAAAGCCCGATTTCACTTTACTGAGTTTATTCCTGCGAGATCTTGGAAGTTTCTTGCGGTAAATATGGCAAGATTTTTTCAGTCGATATTTACTGACAGAAACTTTCAATCGAGTTTATTGATTTCGATTTTTGCATAAAAAGGTAGCCATACTACTAATGTAAAGTATTAGTATTTTCCATTGAAAAGTTTAATCGAAACACTCGATCAAAAAGTTTTGGTTGGTAAATATTGATAAAAAATATAGAGCAATTTTTACCGCATAAACAGCGAAGATGTTCTCGGGATAATTTCACCCTTACCATGTTATGATGCTGTTACCAACTGATTCTGGAGAATGTGCTTTATGACCAGCTGATTTTGGATAATCATATGTGTTTAGAAACACAAGGCCAAATGGCTTGGCTTGTATTTGTGGTTGATATACAGTATGTCTTTACATCATTTTTTCTAATAACAAACTGTTGTGGGAATCCGTCACTTACTATGTTAGTAGTATCAAATTTGTGACTATTGGAGAGTAGTGATGCAAATTCACTTTTTATTAATAAGCTTCTTCAAATTAAAATTTCCTTTATGGACTAGAATCTCTAAAAACACAAAATTGGGATTAATATGGTGCTTATTATCTTTGAGTCAGATTTCATACATTTTATTGCATCTGTCTGTTTTTATCTTTACTGATGGCGGCCATTTTGTTAAACAACCCCCCCCCACCCCGGCCTACTGTTTTCCATGGTGTTTTAGATAGGTATTTTGGAAGCCAAATTTTTAAAGATAAATAGGTAAATAATATTATACTTTATAGACACAATTTAGATTTATTTTTAGAGCACTGATTGAATTTTTTGTTTTTGTTGTTACTGCTCTTTTAAAGGATGTTTTTTTTTCATTTGAATTTTTGATACTTTATTGCCTTGATCTTAGAATTATTTGTTCAGTGTCAGCTAGGCTCACATATTAATCTGATTTTTTTTTTTAACTAAAAGCACGTTCATGAATAGGCTTGTTAAAATATTGACAATTCATGACAGTCAAATGTTAAATGAAGCAAACTCAAAACAATGTTTTATTAAGTGATGTCACAAATGAAGTGCACTCACTTTAACACCTTCCTTTCCTCTATTAAACTAGCTTGGAATGGGTGTTTTATGGTGTTTGCCCACAAAAAAATAAAAATATTACAATTATGGAAAAAAAAAATCAGGCTCTTTTTAAATGTGTGTTTATGAATGAAATAATAAACACATTGACATGCCTAGAAACATCCACACGTTTTTACACATCTTTTACACAAGGTCAATGTGATGTTAAGCAAGACTGAAATAAGACAGTTGAACACTTTATTGGCCTCTAAAATGTGGAATATTAAATGTCATCTTCCGTAGGCTCACCTTTCTTTGCAATCCAGTCTACAAAATGAGAAAACTTGACAAGGGATTTCAGTCTGTATGCAATTTCTGGATATAGATATCCGACAAATCCTTCTACATACAGACTGTTTACATGTAAACAAACAATGTATCCAGGCATACAGTATATAGAGGATAATGTAAGATGAAAAAAGCAATGGTTCTCCGGCACACCAATGGAGTAAAATCAAAGTTTTTATTTAAATTGATTAAAAGTCCATGCTAGGACACTTGAAACGGTGGGTGAGAGGGACCCTCTCACCCACTGTTTCAAGTGTCCTAGCATGGACTTTTAATCAATTTAAATAAAAACTTTGATTTTACTCCATTGGTGTGCCGGAGAACCATTGCTTTTTTCGTCTTGCCGAATTGGGAACAGGATATCCCTTCTCTGCGCACCCACTTTCACACACCAGCCGGATTTTCAGGATCGAGCAGATAAACCAAACAAACACTGCCTAGAGGAAAATGTACCCATTTCTCTTATTTATGTGGATATTAATAGGCATAGATGTGTTCCAGAGGCATTCCACTACCACTGCACCTGCTATAGTAACATCACATGAGTACAAGCCTTATAGTACTGCTTAGCCACACTTCTGCATCACTGCTGATCCCACTGGCAAATTCTCTCATTATCACCAGAAATTAAAAACCATCATTAGTTCTTCTTTAAGGATCTGTTTATTGCTCCTTCAGACAATGCCAATCTTCCTTTTCAATCCTGTGTTTTATGTTGTAGCTCATCATCTTTCCAAAATGGAGTTTTTTTATGTGATTTTTTCCTATTGTATTTTATTGTATTTCTGTTTAATTCATTACCTGGTACCTTACCTAAATGTGTTTTCTCTTTTTTATTACCTCCTTTTCATTTCCCTTCTTTTTCTTTCTGTTCCACTTCTACTCACCTTTAGAAGTAAAACGTTAGTCACTGTTTGTTATTAATATATCTATATATTTTATGAAAATCCATATATTGCCCCAGTTTTGGCTGTTTCATATCTATGTTCATCAAAAAAACATGCAGATCATCAGGATAGAGGTGCTTCTCAAGGACCTCCCTTGTTGTAGGGGCCACCTTCAAAAGAAGTCTCAATAGGTCAACTCTCCCATGCTCCAATCAAATCCACTGTATGAAATCTTAAAAAAACTTAAAAAGAGGCTATATATAGAGCAGCATCTTACTGACCAAAAAGAAAACTACTCACAGCATCCACGTGGATTCAGCATATCATACACTCTGACATGTTTTTTCAATCTTGGCTTCCTCATGGAATATATCTTATATAAAAAAAAGATGAACATCAGAATAAAAATGCATTTTCAGTACAGTGTGTACAGTAGCATTGAAAAAAGTATATTCTTTACTCATTTTAAAAAAAGGATCAGTTGTACAGTATTTTGTCTGCTACCTTATTATGACAAGGCATACCTTGTGTACCAGAATCCTGTTCAGTTGCGCAGTAATTCAATAATAGCCCTATGAGGCTAACAATCTGTGGGCTTTAAAGATGTCACTTCTACCTCATAATTTTTTTCTGAACCAACATACCACACATTCTCAGTAAGCCTACAGAAAGGTGTGCACTAACTAAAAATTAAGGCTATATGTGTCAAATAAATTTAATATTAAAGCTAAACAAAGAAGAATTAAGCACTGTTTAATTATATTTTACTCAAACAGAATTATTCTTCATACATTTTGTTAGAAAAGGCCACCTATAACATTCTAACCCCTACAAGACTGATTATTAAGAAGCCTCTATATATGATGCCATCATCACCGGATTCTATGTCATTTAATGCACATCTGAACTAATTACGCACCCTGCACTATGGATAGTTTTGATTTTTTATATTGTCAATAGGACAGAGTTACTAATGAAACAGACAGCAGCAGTCTATAGCAAGACTGAGAAATGATTACATATTAGCAGCTCACCATAAACATACACAATAACAATCCCTTTAAAAAAGGATGTTTACCTAATGCAGAGCTGTATTGTATGTAATACAAACACAGCACAGTTGCACAGCATTTTTGCATATATATGATAGCCAGCTTATACAAAGGTAAATGAGGCACCAAGCACAAAGTGTCTTACTTGACTGTGGATATGCACTTTCATTTGACTATAAAACAAAGCACTTGAAAGATTTGATTTTTTTTATATTAGGATCATCTCCCCTTGTTATTGAAGAATTAAAATCCCCTAATAAAACATTCGTTTATTTATCCTACATGCCAGCAACACAATAAACCCACAATATTTCCCTTCCAGTTCATCTACTTGATTCATACTTCTTCTGCATGCATAAATTCACAAATAAATTACATTTATAGCAATTCTTCTCTGTCCTCCCTGCTGAGAAAACTGGTGCAGCTCAATAATGAACATTTTAGAACACTTTAGAATCTGGTTTATACAAATGTTTCATTTCCAGGTGAAACAAATATGATGTTCTATAGTCACATAAGAAGTGGTTAGAGAAGGTGACTTCCCAGGGCACCAGGATGCAGTAAGCTCTGCTTGTCTGCCTACCTAGTGCCACCTCCCCTTGTCTATTGATACCTGCATTGAAGCTTTACTGGTGAGGGGGCACTGCTAAAACTTTTGCTGGGCACCTAATAGGTATGAAATACAAAGTTTATGGTGTCCTGTAGATTAAGACTTCACTTAACCTCTTCAAAAAATGAACATTATTGGTGAAAAGTTATGTATTGTTTTTTTTTTTTTTTTAAACATTTTTAGTAATTTCATTGCATATGGCCTAATTAAAATTCCAACTCACTGTAATAAAATTACACACAATTTAACTTCTTTCTTTAAACAGCTTCCTCTTTCAAATACTCCCAATATATTGCATTATTACAAACTAATCCCGTCATATATCCAAGCTTTCCTTATAGATAAAATAAAAGTTCTAATGACCTCAGGCAGGGATATTGCATTCTGACTTTACTTGACTAGATGTTATTACTGTTGCAAAAAAAGGATTAGCGGAAGAAGTTGTTGACTGATAAATTATTGGAATTTGGTTGTTTAACATGCAAACTAGATAAGATTACATTTACAGAGATGTATTACTGTCCCCAGGAAAGAATAGCAGCTTAAGTCAACAGTGTATAGGAGTAAGCTTATAGACAATATGTACCCCCCTTGTGAATTTTAATGAATGCATTGATATAGTGAAATTGTGATTAAAAAATGCTAGCAAGCTTTGCAAATCATTGTGGCCTTCTAGTAAAATCTAGGCTTAGAAATTAAAATATTGGGTCCAGTATTGCTTTATATTTGACACTGGAATAGCCATGTCTACAACTACCTTAATCTAAATAATATTTATATTTATATACAAACTGTATAGGCCAAGACATCTTATGTACTGATACTGTGGTTTCTCATATTAGTATTTAGTTTCTCTCTTTGAATCAATAGTAAAAATGAGTTTTGGAAATTTCTACAATATTGGTGTGATAGTTTCTGGTATTTTCTTTTTCATATTTTTGTTATGTGCCATGAAATGTAGTCTTCTAATTATGTGTCTACTATGCTAGCTTGGTGCACACTCATTTGGTTGGTAAGGTGGCAGAACAAGAATATATGAGGGAAACAAAAAACGGGGTGAATATATGTATTTAGAAGAGTATATTAATGGCAGTAGCTCATGCCCACACAAGCTTGGGGAACATTTAACAAGCTGATTCTTACAGGATCACAGACAACTTTTCAATATAAAAAAATGCATAAAAAGTGATTTTTACATTGGAAGAACAGCACTTTTTGAACAGGCGATACCAACATAATAAAATAAATACTTGCTTCTCCAGTATTAGGTCATCATAAAAACATTTTTGACTTTAATAATGGTTTTCAGTCTCCCCTATTTCACTCTACACTAGATGAGCAGTCCACACTTTACTAACTCACTAGAGAGTTCATCAGGTAGACCTCTTTCCATGGAGCCTTGACTAGACTGGCAAAGCACTTAATCTGACCAGTCAGGAAACTAACTGGTTTTATCTCCTCAAAGAAGTAAAGTACTGATTTTTTTTGAGTTTCAAACTTTGTTTGCACTATTTCTAACTAATTAACATGGTGCAGACAGTGATAATCTTTGATGTTCTAAATAAGCATTGGCACATTTTTGATTAAGTAGAATCAATGAAAATGATCCATAAGTGATTCAGTTTTATGAATATATACAACTTACTTAAGTGACTCAACATATGGCTTCGGCAGACAACTCTCTAAAAAGACCTCTAAATCTCATATACTCATTTTACTTTAATCAAAATTGGCTCCTCTGTACACATATTTAACAAAATAAGAACATTTATAATTTGTCTTATTTGGAAAATCCAAGCCTTTTAATAGAAACAAACTGAGACAAAATCTTAGGTATGTGTGTAAGGCAGTAGATGTCTTAATGTTTTGTGAGAGTGGAGTTAGAATCTTAAAAAGTTTACAAATTCAGTGTAAAAGATGGAAAGGAAAACTAAAGTGGATAAGAGGTGGGTGTGAGGAGAGAGTTCCAGAGCTACCTCAGAGAAGTTTTGGAGGTGTGTGTGAATGGAAGTTGCTAAACTTGAAAAAGAATTCCCAGACAACTCCAGAGTGGGTAAAATGAAGATTTATTGCTTGATGATTAAAAGGGTAAGGCCATTAGATTATGCGTTTCGTCCTTGCGCACTTAATCTATGAGGAACATAGCAGATCGTGAGTGAATAGGAGGGAACATTTAGGAGGCTATTTGTAGATACAGTATTAACAGAGGTGTATGGAGAAGTTTAAAGGTTAATAAAATTATTTCCCAATTAATTCTGAAGGCTACAGGAAGCCAGGAACTGACAGAGAGGGACAGCAGTGCAGGTGGAAAAGGCTAGCGGCAGCATTAGTTGTTAGTATCACTGGTGTCTGTTTGAAGAGAGTTTGAACACATTGAGAGGGGATAAGATCCAGCTGGCATGGAGTTACGGTTTACAAATGGTACAGACATTCTACCTTCCCAACTCCATCCTATTTTCTCCCATATGTTTTACTTTCAACTAAACTGATAACCTGCTAAAATATATGCTTATATTAAGATTACCTTATCCTACAAATTCTTGTTAATAAAGTATACATTATTGACCATTACCCGATATGATACTTGTGTAATTAAAAATAACCATTAAAAATATATATTTCAGAAAGTACAATGTACTAAAGCACCCTGTAGGTCTTGTTAAAATAAAACAACAATGCTATTTTAAAAATATATTTGACCACTGTGGATCCACATCAGACTCTGAAGAATTAAAAATCAATAGACCAGTAATAACTTATAGCAGAACATTGCAGCTTAAATACATTATGTTTGGAGTAGCCAAGTATATATTGGGTCTATAATTCTTTAAAGCCATCTTAAGCCAAAAGGTTCCAAGATATGTGTCTTTGAAGTGAGATCATGCTTATAAATCAATGTTAATGTTGTTCCCCTGTCACAATAATGCTTTAGTAGCTGCCGAGATCCTAATTTACAGAGCAGAAAAAAAGATTTTGTCCAATATTTGGAAAATTGCTAATTTCTGTATTTTTTTTTTCCTCAGGATGAAAATTATTTTGATGTATGACTCAGATAAGAACATTGAACAGCGATGTTCATTAGTAACCAGTTAGGTGGTTATTTTTCAAGTGATGGTCCTGCCATTTCAACTATTAAATTAAGTCTTGTTTGTGATAATGAAGAAGCAGTTTAGGTAAGTGTATTTCCTCAAATGCTCTGAATACATTTGTTACATATTAGTGAGATAAAACTAGTCTCACAAAATACTTGGAAAGATAAAAATGCCCGTCAAGTTACACTTCCACCCAGAATGGAGGAACTGGAGCAAAGATTGTGGCATCTAGGGTATGGGCAATCAGTACCTGGGTTTCCTAACAAGAAACTTTTTTTCCTGTTTGTATAGAAAAACATCACAATATACTGGTAATGAGTACCTAGGTTACCTGACAATCCCACTATAATGCAAGACCAAACACTTTTCTCAATATTGGTTTCCACAATTCTACACTAGTAATTTACTTCACTTGAATTACACTAAAAACTTTTCCCATATCTACATTACATTTCTATTGTTGAATTGTTTAGCGCTGCATAACCTAACCGCACTTCATACATAAAGATGTACATACATTACTACCAAAGTAGATATGATTTCAAAAATACATATATAAAACTTGCTACTTGAAAGAATTTATCATTGTCATTGTATTTTACCTTTAAACAATTCTGTAAACAATTTAAATACTGTACAAATAATCAAAATGCAAACATTAGCTTTGTTCAATTATGTTTAGTTATTTTCAGAATATTTCAGAATAGTCCAATGGTATTAAAGAGATTAAACTAGAGTTGTGTGTAGACCATGTTTTAGCTTTAGATTCTGTTTTCTTTCATTTATTCAAAACACAAAATAAACACAAAAGCTATATTGACATTGCCTTTACATAGGGAGTTATTGACTCAATTGAGACTTTGACTGTCGAATTCTCAAACATCGGATTCCCATAGCAAATCCGCACAATTTTCCCATTGTAAACTTGTAAACTGCGACACTTTTAAAGTTGTGACTGCAACAATATTTCCATAGACTGTGACAATATTCTTATTATAAAGACGTGACTGCGACAGTTGCAGTCTATTGTGACTGTCTTTATCTGGCAATTTCACACGTTTATGCAACAATTTGCATTTTAGTCAATAACCCCCTCAGCCTCATCTATTTTGGCACATACCACAAGAAAAACTCCATGGGACCCACTTTCCTTTTCACCTACTCTAATTGCCCAGTAGGATTGGAAATAAACCTCTTATGCACACGGGGTATGATTGGACCTCTTCCCTCTACACCAATTGCATTAATAATCCCCTGGTGCTCTCTTTGTATATCCCACATAAAGTTAATGGTTACTAAGCAGTACAGCAGGGATTTATAGGCTGAGATTAAAATCATTGGTGAAACCTCAGTCTATTTACAACCTCTGCTGATACCTTTACAATGTACCTCCTAACAAATGTAGCTGAGCTTCTACTGACTTTGTGATTCATGTTGCAGCATTCCAAAATAATGAGTTAAGATAACTTGAGATAACACAGGAAATTTACCTGCAGACCTTTTGATAAACTTCTGTTTAAGTGGAGTCACATGGATCCTTTCTTTCGATTTTAAAGCTCTTCAAATTCTCAGATAAACATTACAGGGTCATTAAAAAAAAATTTAATAATCGACTATGTATTTTCATTACTAATAAAGAAATTACTGCATTGTAATTCAATGAATTATGCAAGCACAAGTAATTAGGAGTGCAGCAATGTCTATTAACGTTTTGCTATATATAAATAGCTTCCTAGGGAAAAAAGCATACACTTAACTAGCTAAAATATTTAATATTCATTTTGCTTTTTAGGTTCTTTTTTGATACTTTCTTATATGATAATGTGAGGACAATCAAATGCTATCATTTTAATTATAGCTTTATTTTATGTGGGAATTTCCAACATTTTTTAGGTTTTAGCGATATAGAATTGCTTCATTTAGAAAGGTTATTAAGATAAAGTGTTTTTGGATTGCTTATTATGTACAGTACCATCAATTGCATTGATCATAGCTAATTGTAGATCTATTTCACTTATACAGTGGTATCTTGAGATACGAATTTAATTTGTTCCGTGACTGAGATTGTAACTCAAGACAGTTCGTATCTCAAACCAATTATCCCTTTTTAAAATAATACGTATGAAATGAATCCTTTCCGGCCCCAACAGCTCGTATCTCAAATTTCAGCTCGTATCTCATAGAGGAAAACAGTCCGAATCGCAATTCGTATCTCAAGAAATTCATATGCCAAGCAGTTTGTATCTCAAGGTACCACTGTATATTGCAGTTACCCCTTATACAGTTTGCTATTTCTTCTAAAAGTTACAATATTGAAAAAGTACTTTATGGTATTAGTTGTGTTTCAGTGGAAAGAATTAACCCCTTTTTAAAGCATTAATTGTTACATCTAAGTGTTTCTTGATGTGTTCATATTAAGTTGACTACTTACATGAGTGTGTGTTGTCACAGTTTACTTTTACTGGTGTCTAGAAACATAGCAACTAATCAAATGTTGCCTTTATTATGCCATATTATTTTATATATACTGTATATATATATATATATATATACTGTATATATATGTATATAATATATAAATATATTGTGATGGTCGTTATTGCCATACTAGGGTTTAGCCTAAATGATAGTAACCCTAGGGCCATCCAAGACCCCTCCCCCCTTCCAGGCTATAGAAACAAGTGGAGAAGACAATAAATATTATACCAGGTATGTTTTTTAGCACCAAGAATGTCTCAGGCCTTTGAACATGGCACTGTTCCTCCAGATGCCCTGTCTTTTCCAGTCTGGGTGAAGTCTGTTTAACAACATGGCTACTATTAGTAAAAGCAGAAAGCACTGAATTTAACTTTAAAGAACATGAATTTTACTTAAAAGTTAATGTTACTGGTCCTTTAAAGATGATAATGTTTTATAATAATAGTTTGATGATGTTTGCTCGGAAAATGCTTTGAAATAGTATTGTAAGCAGTGACCAAAAATATGAGCTTTTTTTTTTTTTATATTGAAATCCCTTGGGTAAAAATTGTTGGAAACATACAGATCTGTGATCCACCCAAAATAACACATGACCATCAAATACCTGTAAAAAAAAACAAAAAAATGGGTATATTCCAGTGAAATGTAGGCCTCGGTTATGAAACATCTTGCCTCACCTGTAAAAGCTAGATCAAGGACTTTCTCATGCATGACTTATTATGTCAACAGAAGTGCAATTTCATAGTGACAGACCTTGTAGGAATACTATAAGTTAAGAGCATTGGACAGACTATATTACTGGGGAAATACATAAATGTAAGGGAGTTGGATAGAAGCAAAGACAAGAGAGAATAGGTGATACCTAGATGGTAAATAGATGGTAAATGCAAGCTTTCGAGGCTCCTAAGGCCTCTTCATCAGGCAATTAGGAGCCTCAAAAGCTTTCATTTACCATCTATTCCATTAGCCAATAAAAGGTATCACCTATACTCTACTTGTCTCTGCAGACTACCCAGCATGCCTTAGTTACACAGACTTCCCAGCATACCCCAGTTATACAGAAGAGAGCTAAGTAGTCTGGAAAGCTTGCATTTACCATCTATTCCATTAGCCAATAAAAGGTATCACCTATACTCTACTTGTCTCTACAGACTACCCAGCATGCCTTAGTTATACAGATTACCCAGCATACCCCAGTTATACAGAAGAGAGCTAAGTAGTGGGGAAAGCTTGCATTTACCATCTATTCCATTATCCAATAAAATGTGTCACCTATACTCTACTTGTCTCTGCTTATACTGTATCTATGCCTAACACGGTGCTACACTCTACTACCTCAGAGTTGGATGGAATATCCTTTAAAGGAGTCTGACAACCTCCTTATCCTTATTAAAACTTGGCTTGTGAAAGAACATTTCAACTGAATCCCCAGGGGACAGTTTTTGTTTGTTTTGTATTTTTATTGCCAGCTTGCTCAATACACTTTTGATATATGACATCATCCTTATAATTGTCTTTTGACCTGAAATGATACCCTATAGCTAAATCCTCAGTCACCGAAGTTTTATGCAAATATGCAAATTTTATCTCACAATGAATGGGTGCTTTATATTTAATCAGCACCTCAATTATAACTCAGGAAATTAAAGGTACAGAATGCTAGGGGTGTCATGCCACACCCACTAACTGACCACACCCTTCCGAGCAAATAATCATAGACAAATTACAATGAATTGCACTGACTTGCTTTATCTGTATGTATGTACTGTATATGTATGTATAGTTTTATTTATGTCTCATGATTTCCTGCAAAGTGAAATCGTAAATGCCAGGCTCAACATTCAAATTATAAAAATAGCTCTTAGTATTTGTCCCATAATCCCCCGTTCCAAGTGACCTGCCAATAATCAGTCTCTTGTGCTCATAGGGAAAGCAAGCTCTGTATTTGATGTATGTTATTTCTTCAACTGATTTCATTCACTGTTGCATTTGAAGGTGAATATTTATATTCTACCAACCATATTAACATAACATCATTATGTTTATAAGTCTTAAAAAACACAAGTTCATCCATTTCAGCTGATTATCCTGCAATGTTGATACAGAGGAAGGCAAAAAACCCATGTGGCATTAGCCAATTGTCCTCATAATAGGGAAGGTCATTCTTCCCAACTACAAATATAATCTTCATCACCTTTAAAGTGCACTATGTAATAATTTGAACAAAATCAGTAAATAATTCAGTGAAGCACTTTATATCATATAATATATGCATTGCAAAAAAAAAAATTATAAAACACCACAAAATATTTAATGTGTTGATTAAATGTGTTATCTAAGTATATTGCTGTAGTATGTTTAAAGTATAGTACATTTTGCCTTGGATACCATCAGCTAACTGAAGGTTGATATATTAGCACATTCCTATCTACTGGGTTGCTTGATTTATTAAAAGTAATGTAGCTGAAAGCCATAATTCTAAGGACACTTGTAATAAACAATGTAAAACATATCCCAGCAAGCACCTTCATGGGTTTATTGATGAAGGGCAATGAGCAGTTGTTACTTTCTCATTTATCCTAGATGCCCCAGACTCCTTGTGTTGTCATTGGGTTTTAGTATTATTTTTCTGTTCAGCAGTTTTTTACTGAATCTTATCATTGAAACTTTACATAGGACCTCTATATTCAGCTTGATGGGTATAGGACAAAAGCCAATACTGAAGAGACTGTCCTGTGTTGGATCTGATAGTCTATAAATGAATTGGACACCAGAGATATTTGAGGGTTGGTCAGTAGTAGACATTAGCTGATTCTTTTTATAGTTCTGAGGGCAGAGGAAACATGCTTTAATCATAGCTTAATCATAGCTTAAAATCATGGTATGATTATCTGGTGATTCCTTTCAGGGAAATTCACTTTGACGAAGAAGTTACTATTGCTATTGTGCTCAAGAACTGTATAGCAAACTACACTGCTGTTCTTAAAGCCTGCTTTGGACAGAATAGTTCTGCAATATACTGGCCAGATTGTTTTTTCCTATACATTGGGTTTATATTATAGAGTGATATTATTTTAATCACAAGCAACTTAAGATGAAGATGGTTCAGAAAGAATTAAAGTGTCAAATGACAATAGCTTGTATATATTTGAATAGAAAACTGATAATTTTGATTTTCAAGTCCTTTAAATTTTTAATAAATGTTGGCATTATATTTTTGAAGAGTGATATACTTCTTGCTCTGTATATATATTTTTATATATATATATATATTTTTTTTTTATGTACAAAGTGCCACTAAGTTATGCATCGCTGTACAATTCACAAATACAATTATAATACAGACATAGGAAAAGCTTAAAATTGTGAATAAATATCATTCTAAGTGCCAGGCGATGACTGAAACAAGAGGATGGAGGTCCTTGCCCTGCAGAGCTTACAATCTAAATCTAATGAAAGTGCAGAACATTAATGCAATAGATTCTTCCAGTAAATATATTTAAACTATAACTAGAAATATGCACTTTATGCATTTTGCTAAATAGTATATACTGTATGTATATACTTAGGGGTTTATTAATTAAAGCATGAATTTGATGTTGAATGCATTTGGGTCAACTGGGGTCGCTATGCTCTGACAGTTGTTATTCACTACTACTCTCTTTGTGATGAAGTGAATGGCATTGGATGCAGTTTATTGCATAGTATGGTATAGTCAGGCTGACAGTAGGAGCCCTGTTATCAACTCCTTAATTTGCCATTTTGATCTGGCAAAGTAAAACTGGCAAGTTCAGAGCAGAACACTTTGCCATATTCAATACTTCAACAGACTCCGACACTTGATGAATAGCTGAATTGCCTGTGGACATGCACACAAAGTGATGCGAAGTGCTCCATAAGTCGTGAAATTTATTAAATGCAGAATTTTTCTGCACGTGCGGAATTTCGATCGATTTCCAATCGCACGTGCAGAATTTCGATCAGTTTCCGTTCGTGCGGTAAAAATTTCCATACGTGCGGAAAAAATCCGAACGTGCGAGCGGAATTTAAATATAAATTTCGCCCCATGACTGTTGTAAGTATCTGAATTAGTCACAAATTCACCACATTGCAGAGTTTGCTGAATATACAAATATGGGTATAGGAAAATGGTGAATGAGTGAAAAGTCAGACCTTTTTACAATCATTTGGATTTTCATAAATAAGCCCCGTATACTTTGATAGCATAGACACGCACAGAACTTTAGAACTTTGTTCCTTGTACATCGGGGCAACTCTCTAAAACAAGTCAAATTTCCTGGGAACAAGTTCAGAGCAGACCCTCAGTCCAGGCATCCAAACATTCATGATGGAAAATGCTCAGACAGCTTTACAATTTTAATTATGGAATCATCCCATTTATTAAGGCAGAAAAATATTGCACAAAATCTTGGAAGTGTGACCTCTTCACAAAACACCCTCAAACGTTGTGTGATTTTTTTTTCTACCCTGATAACTGGGAATGGTGAATTAGAACTTTGTCATTATATTGTTTAAATCATTAGACTGTCCCTTTTTTTATAGATGGAGATTTCCAAGTATGGGGTCTGTGATTGTTCCGTCCTAAGAAGCTTGTAGTAAAAGTAAAAAAAATGTGACCTTGAAGTGTGTTTTGGGACTTCAAATTGATGTGCTCTTAAATTTATGGCTATAGGCCTGCAGAGGATCATATAACTGGTAGGTTTTCCATAGAACCATTAAAATTACATACAGTTAATGATAATCAATGAGAAGATAATAGTAAGCAAAAAATATTGTATTGTTACTTAGTAATTAGCTGTTAATGTAAATAGTAGTGTGTAAGTGTCTATTGACTAAGGTTGTGATTGTCATACTCCCATCATGAAGAAAGCAGAGAATGAAAGTTATTTGAATCATAAGAGTGTGAAAAAATACCTGCAATTTATTCATCCTGAACAGCAAAATTATACAGCTGTCATTTATAATGATATGAAATAAATTATTATAAATGTATTTATATTCGCAACGAAAAGACCGCCAATGTTTCACTTACAAAACCTTCATTTCAAAGCCTTCATTCTCTCAGTGCAAACCAATATTTGTCTAGGTTTTCATAACAACTTGTAAGCAGGTTCCAAAACTTTTCCTTCTTCTTACTTTAAATAACCTTTGCTATTTTAATATAGTATGCTTCAACCACTTAATCCACATACTTCATATTGTCAGTGGTAATGTACAAACGTAGTACAATGTTTCACAAGTAGTAATAGCCCCTTTAGTTCGAAATCTGCACCTTATTTTAATTTGGTTTCAATGTATTTAATACAGCAGGTACACAGTGTTGGAACTACCTACTACACCAAGCACACCTCTTAAGAGAGGATTACATACTATACTAAGCAGTTTAACATTACAATTTACTTAAAACAA
>WMED01003156.1:0-19752 GCA_019650415.1 Pipa parva
TGACCTATCTCTCATGTAATCAGAAGATGTCTGTGCAAAATAGTATAAGAATGTACAATTCAATTTAAAAAAAATACACAGCAATGTATTAAAGGGCCCACTGCATACCATCTAGTGATATTTGTAGCAAGGAAAGGTACTTCATTTTGACAGTTTCACAGATCTTGCTAAATGATTGGGATAGAGGTAAGTCTATTATTAATTGATTATTGCTTCATACAAGGAAACAGAGGAAACTGAATGCATAAGTTCTCAGTTGTCATTTTGTTTCAAAGAATGGTCCATTGTTTGTCTATGATATTTTAAATACATTTCTTTTTAGAATCAAAAGTAGTTATAAATGGACACCGTTAGGTTTTGCTTCTCACACTTTTTCCTTATTCCAATAATAAAGAGGTTCTCCATAGTATTCACTAGTATAGGGGATTAAGAATGATGAAAAACAACTTCTAACTGGGTTCTATGGGTCACAAGATCTCTGTAAAGGATTGGATCTGATTTTATATATATACAGTATATATATATATATATATATATATATATATATATATATATATTTATATATATATACCTTTTTCTTGAACCTCAGATCTGAATAACCAGTTTATCTGTTGTAAACTTGTACATTAGACTCAGGGCAAGTTTTTGAGATCAAGTTTTTCTATCTCATTTTTTTTGAAGGAAAGGTAACCATACTTTACATTAGTAGCATGGCTACCTTTCCATCAAAAATGTCAACAAAAAAAAATCGAGATTGAAAAACTCAATCTCAAAAACTTGAAAAAAATCTCGCAAGAACAATGTGAGGTTTCACTCGGTAAACTCGGAAAGAGGTAGAGAAGTCTTTCCGAGTTTAATAAATTTCACGCCCAATGTGTTACGCATGCATAAATTGAATTCTTTGTATATAAAATATTATATTAGTTGAGCAGGGTGCTATGCCTGAAATAACTAACTCAGGACATGATTACGGTCAGTTTTGCAACTATTTATTGTATTGTAAATAAAACTCTATATACTATGACATCCTGGGAGTAAGAAAGTATTACCCTTTTTGTTATTTAGAAAACACAGAAATTCAGAAACAGTTATATGGCTCCTAAAAAAGGTAGTTATTTTGAAACTATCTATCTGTTATATCAGTTGAGACTATCAACATTTTCACAATAAAATCATGTATCTGAGCTTTTATTAATACCATATATTTTGTGTTCATTCCCAAACTACAGAAAGAGGAAAAAAAAAAAAAGTAACAATAGTCTCATGACAGAGGACGAATAAACCTTAATAATTAATAATTCTGTCAGGTTACACTGACCTAAGAAAACAAACTCTCCTGCATTATTTCCAGCTCATAAATTTATGTATTTTTACATAACACTTTTTTCATACCATGATTTTCTTTGCTTGAACACTTGAAAACACAATTGTCATTTAAAAAAAAAAACACAGACCAGTTTCCTTTCACAAGTATGGGTCACTAGTTATACACAGTGCAGGGAAGGTCACACAATGCTCTCTTATCGTAGCCGCAAACTGGAAACCAGAGATTCTTAGGATAACATAATTTGTGTAATTGTAAAGGTGAGTTGCTCACTTCATAACCCTTAGTGATCACATTAACTGATTATGCCTCAGGCTTAGTTCAGATCTTCAGGCTACAGATTGTTGACTTTCCAGTTGGAGGCAAATGCCAATTAATTAACAAGCATGCCGGCTACATTCTCAAATGATTTTGGACACAAGTTTTTTAAAAAAAACAACTTGGTACAATTGATTTATAACAACAAACATAATTTTGCTTTAAGTTATTGTAACAGTAAATATTCTGAAATTCATTACAATTTGGACTTCACAATTCCCTTCTACTCTATAATTTCTGGGAAATTATACCACTGCTTTGTTCAAGTTAATAGTTAAAACAAGATGACTGTTTACATCACACATGGACCTGTTTGACAAATTGAGGCAATTCCTATATTCTTTGAGGGCAGTCTAACAAATGGTCAAAGAGATTGTTCATATAATGTCTAAAGAGGTTGATGCTGTACTTCTCATAGGGAGTTATCAATGTTGGCTGGTCCATGCTTGGAAGTGATGTCCTTTACATCCTTTCAGATAGGCCTGAGCACTGGCTCTTTATTTCTTCTTAGTGAGATTTAGGTTGATCCCTGTCTTACACCAAATAATATTGTTCCTGCCTGAGTTCCAATACACCTTTACTCACTATCTACCACTAATAAGTTTATAATTGGCTATTGCCTCATGAGTTTTTTCCCTTCCCCTGGATCAACATTACAGGAAAACAGGCTGAACTGGATGGAGTCTTTTTTCAGCCTTATAAACTATGTTACTATGTATACCCTTATTGGAACTTTCCATGGAGAAAGCTGATCCAAAACTGAAACCATATACATACTAACAGCAGGGAGCTATCTTCATCCATGCACCCCAGAAGTGAAACTAAATCATGCAGGGATTTCATCACATGTATGCAACAGGCCAGGCCAAAGAGAAGTAAGCAAAAGGCTACCACAAGGGAACCTTCCACATGTTACAGGATACACTAAAGCAACAGAGAACTCTGAAACATATTATTTATTTATTTGTTGTAACGAAAGATTTCAGAATTTGTACATCACATCATTGGACCTCATTCTCCCACCTCGCAATAATTGAAGTAACATCATCAAAATAGACACAAAATCACTTCTCACTATTGTCTAAGCAGAGAATACACTTGTTGAACAAGGGTGAACACTGTCGCATACTCAGTGTGGTATGTGGACTGAGGCAAATTCATCAAGTGAAGTGCAGTATAGTGTCCCCCACATGTGCACTGGCAGTGTAAGAGGAGTGACAGCATCTGCCAGTGACTTCAGGATTACCAGCTGAGACTACTTTTTGAGTAGAAACCAGATATTAGATTAGATAGGTTTATTGTCACTGGACAGTACATAAAAATACATATCAGTGAAATTGCAGTTGTGTCGGTACAAGAGTATAATAACAGTAAATAATAAATAAATAGATAGCAGTTGCAGATTCATAATAGTGAATAAATAATATATAGAAGCATATATATACATTTAGTAATGACAATCAATTTGGTCTGTAAGGTGCGTAATATTTTTCATAGTGCAAAGGGAGGATGGTGCCTGTATAGTGGTAAAGAGTGGTGATAATGATGGTAGGGGGAGGGAGGTGGGAAGATGAGCAGAGGTTAAGTCTTATTATAGAGTCTGGAAAGAAACTATTCCTCAGTCTGCTAGTTCTGGATTTCAGACTTTTGTACCGTCTCCCGGATGGTAGTAGTGAATACAGACCATGGTTTGGGTGGGTTGGCAATGATATTGCGTGCTCTCGACAGGCAGCGGCTTCAGTGTATGTCCTCAATGGAGGTTAGTTGGATGTCAATGGTTTTTTGTGCCATTTTAAGAAGTCTTTAAAGTGTTTTCTGCAGTTGCTGTACCAGGCAGTGATACAGTAAGTTAGTATACTGTCAAGACACCAGTAAATGAGCCTTATTGCTAGGTTTTGTGTTCATTAAAATTTCTGTATCCTTTCTTAAGGAGCATATTTAGTAAGATAATATAATGTTAATATGCCACTTTGCCACTGCACATAGCCAATATTATTAGCATTGCTACAAAACTACATCACTGTACTTATCATCTTCTTTAACTCTTTGGGGTTGTTCAGCAGGACCTTTAATATCAGTTGCTGCCAAAGAAAGTGTAAGAAAGGTAAAAGAAATGGTTAATATTGCGATGATGATAACAGGTACATTTGATAACTGTCTTCCAAAATGTGAAGCAGCCTTTGAGTGTATAGGGATGCTGTGGCTAAAGTTTAAATAAAAGTTTGCTAGTAGGACAACCTTGATTCAAAGATTGAAATTTCAAAGTCAGACCTCTATAGGTGAAACTGCCAGGCCCTTGCCTTTCTCCTGATCATATTTTCCCTGTGGTACAGCTCTGTATATCCAAGGTTCTTCCTTTATCTATTGTGCACTTCTGACCTTATTTTATAAGATCTATGTCATGCATGTTGCCTCTTTATCTTCCATATATAAGCAACCCAATATCTGTTTTGTGGTTCTCTAAATCTTCCAGTGAACAGTCAAGCCAAATAGGCAATTAGAGACTTCTGCTCAAGCTGTGATTCATGGTGCTCATATATTTTTCAGAAGAAAAAAATGGCCTGGTTCTCTGAGATGGAGAGTTCAGTCATTCCCCAAAGACACAGAACAGTTGGCTGATTGAGTAAAACCTTTGCTATTGTCTTTGCCTGTAGCATTCACGGCAATCGTGTCGATTTCACTTGAGTGACAAATTGCATCTGCTTATTTCTGATGTTGTCTTGGAGGTGATTGCAGAAAACATTTAACTTTATTTTCTTGTCCTCAAAATCAAACTGACAACAAGCAGAGTGGTTTCATTTCAGATCTATTTCACCATTTGTCATTGCATATGGATGGAGATGTGATGAGGTAATAAAAACAGGGCACATAATTTGTAATGAAGAATGGCACACTGACTCATCTTTTATAAAACAGATGTGAGAAAGCATAGTATTTATATTAACCTATAACTGGTAAACAAAATCAGAGAAGAGTAATTCTTTCTCTTTATCATAAGAACATTTTTCCAAAGAATTCATAGGAATGTTCATTGTTAATAAATGCATTTTTACTGCTTCAGAACCACTTCACTTTTCACATATTTGTCACACTGAGAAAACAGATATCTTTACCATTTTGTGCATTATACAGAAAGGACACCTCCACTCCCTGACTGCAGGAAGTTGTAGTTTAGCAACAGCTGGAGAGTAATAGATTATCTGTGCCTCTTTTAAAGAATAAAGTAATTTTTATGCATTAAAATGTTTTGAAATGTGTATTATTGTATATGTTATTGTTTTGCTGCCTATAGCAGCGTCCCCTAAAGTATACTTGTGACTACATGACTGTTGTTTTTTTGTTGTTGATTTTTTCTACTGTTCAGGTTTCAGCAAATGTTTTCTAACCAGTCTTAATATAATTTGCCCTCCTAGTCCATAAATGATTCCTAGGATTAAATTACAGACTACTCAATTTAAAATGGATCCATATGAATCCATAACATCACCAGCAACAATCAAACAGGACAACTAGAGAGTTTTCCTTGCTTTGTCAGTCCAGGACAAGTGATGAAGCCTTGATGATAAGCCAGGGGTACTTTTCCTCAACCGTAACTGAAAAGTATAGTGAGCTATCGGTGATGGAGTGGATTGACATGACTGCGGCTTTTATGACAAGGTTGACTAGAAAATCTGTGTCCTTGATCTAACTTTACTTTGTTGTGGGGTAAGCCTGGTAGGGAGTCTGGTAGGACGGAGACATGGAAAGGTACTGCAGAACAGAACAAGCTGCAACCAAAAAACTTCACAACTGTAACCAATACAGTATCAGTGAGGAGCTAGATCAGTTTGGAAACTGAAACAAGGGAACAGCTGAAGTGTAAGACACAGTGAAAATCGAATAGTGGAACTAAAATGATGGAAACCATGGCAAGGAAACACCGAAGAGCAGGAACACTAAAATAAGAGATGCTAATGATACTGAGACAGTGAAGAGCAGATATACAGAGACTGAAAGGACCAAAGCTTGTGCAGATGCTGCATGGGTACATTGCAGCAGGGGGACAGGAAAAAAAAAGCTGTAAACTGAATATAACTGATGCTTGAAGCACACAGTAAAGAACTGAAGCTCAGACCCAGCTAACCAGACACAAAAAATATTTATTTCTCCAGCTGCCGCATCAGAGATGGGGGGGGAGGGGGGAGGAAGTTAACAAAGTGCAACTAGAAGTGACTCTGAATGCTGGCATTATGAGCTGGCACACAGCTGGCTTGTAATGTGCATGTTTAATTGAACACATCACTGCATCACTGTTTCTCTTTTTGTTTGAGGCCAGGGCCACATTACAATTAAACACCAAAGCACTGGTTTAAAAATACAGTGTTTGTCACTATTTCGGGGCATCCATACTTACCTGGAAGTTGGCAGGTTGCTGCAGCTAGAGTTCTGGATGCCAACAGTGAAGAATTCAAAGGATACTGGTGCTTTTCAGGGTAAGTAATGGGGTCAGAAAATAAAATTAATGCTACAACTGCAGAAACATTCTAGAAGATTTAAAGGAATAATTCTTAAGGAGAAATGGCTGAAAACAGTTTATACTGAATATTAAATGGATTGGCACTGAAATAACTATTAATTAAAAATGTGTTTAGTAAAAGCAAATGGCCTCGATGCATACACAGCCTGCAACCTCACAATGCACAACTAAACTAAATTATTATCAACCTTGCTAAATGGAGATTTTCAAATTGTTTTGTTTTAAAGGGGTAAAGCAACTTAAGCAATCGCTTTTAACTGTATGGTAATGCATACCAAATAGCTACAACACAATGCAATGGAAATGATTACCATTTAGAAGCTCAGCATGTGCATACCCATAGTATATGCCAAGATTGCCTTTTAAAGAGGGAGACTTACAAAATATATCTAATACAGCCTTGGATAAATTCAGTACAACCCTGCAATCCTGGCTGGTGGACTATCAAGCCAGTGGCATGCGGCTGATAGGGGGTGTGGCCTTCCAATTCAACAGAGCTTCTGGGATTATCTGTCAAAAAAGGTGTGGTTAAGATGATGTTATGCGTTTGCAAATTGTTAATAAATGCTGTTGCCTTTTCAACCCAAAGAATGGTGAGTTTGTCATTTGTTCGGGTTAGAGTTATGGAATCGTAAAGTTAAGTATAACTGTTCATCAACCTTCACCAGTCATGCAATCAGTTGTGCAGCATGCATTTTATATGGGTTCATTCTAATACCATATACAATAGATTGTATTGATCTGACTGAAATCTCAAAATCTTAGATTTTAATGAGTATTATTTCCAAAAGTTTACATTGATCTGTCCGAATTTTTAGGTATCTGCAGCAATGAAATATTGGACACGTGCTCCGATCTATTGTCGCTGGTTAAATGAAACAGAATTTGCAAAAAATTAAAAACATCCATTTTCCAGTGATTGAGCTCATAAAATTGAAAGTGTTGTGCTGTGTTGATGAAACAGCTTTTCTTAACATACGCACCAGAGAGGCTTTAATCTGCAGGCTGGGAAATGCAGAGTAGTTAGCAGTTCTATGTCCAGAATTAGTCAGGAACCTGATATCATTGATATCTGACATTTTGCAAAACCTCATTGATCTGCTTGTGTTTTTAGGATATTCACCAATAAGTCATGTTTTTGTTCTTAATTAGTCATGTTCTTAATTAGACTTTTCACATGTTTATGGGTGGGATTAAGAGAAAGACTGGTATTTAGGGAGGTTATTCTGTACTATTCGCTCCATGAGAAAGAGGTTAAAGCTTAGGCCACTGTTAAGGCTGGGTTCACACTAGCTGAGTTAGGAAAACAGTATCCATTGTTTCCTGTGAGATAATCTACACAGGCTATTGTGTTTTTCACCATAGACATTAATCAGCCTAATTAAAAAAAACTCATCTGAAAATCATCTAGTGTGACCCCAACCTAAAGCAATTGGAATTAATAGTCGTATGTTGTAAATGGAAGGATTCTAAGACAGCTTTCAATTGTTTTTTTTCTTTCTTGTGGTTTGTGAAATATTTCACTTCATAATTTGTATTTATTTTGATTAATCTTTTTGATTACTTAGTCACTGTCTCTCAGCAACCAGTTTATCAATGAATCTGAGGCTTGATAATTTATTAGAATTTTTTTATTTTTATTTTTTTAATAATCTTTTTGATCAGACTATGTGCTATAGCTCTTCCAGTCAGGTATTTAACTCAGTGACTGGTTGCAAGAATAATAAACCCTAACAGCCTGAAGACCATTTAAATATAAACATAGAACAATATCGAATCGTATTAAAATACTGCTAAATACAACATACTAGACCTTTTTAAATGAATAATCCAAGTGAAATATCCACATAAGCATTATCTGGTGGAGTTTGGATGATTGTAGCATCATTACTGTCTGGGGCTAAATAGTAAAGATCAGTAGAGTAATACCTGCCCTTAACACTTCCACCAACAATGCTAGCAACTGGTCATCCCCAACAACAAAGCAGAGTGGATCAATCAGTAGCAGGGTGGTGCTTTCAGAAACCTTAAAAATGGACTCATATTAAAGTGGACTTGTCACCTCAAAACTCAAATACTAAATTAGGTTCTTCAAATGAAATAAACATTTTTTAAATATATATGTATTTTTAATAATGTACCTTTATATAACGTTTCTCACTGTTATTTTCCCTGTCAGCCCCACTTTTCTTTCTCAAGTCAGGTTGGGCGGGACTAAATGAAGACTGACATTATAGCTCCACCAATCAGATCCCTGCTAGATTGTTACATATGTATTTGAAATAAAAAAGTTTATTTCAATAGTAGAATCTAATTTAGTATTCAAGTTTTGAGGTGACAGGTGCACTTTAAATGCACCAAATTCAAATTGGTCCATTATTAAAGGTTTGTGCTAGATGATTTCAGACCTTCTGGATAATGCCATTCCTTGAATAAGATGAGGATTCAATCCTGGTTATTTTGTTTGCTTTGTTATTTTATCCTGGGAAGAAATAAGATTTGAAAATACCTAGATTGGATCATTATGTTATCATCCTATGTAATAGAGTTGCCTCACAAATCATTCACAGGCTGGGATAGAAAAGGCTACTCTGTTATAAAACATGCTACTTTTCATTTAATTTTCCTTCATCCTCTATTAAACTTGTTTTGTACTATGACTCCAAGAGAACAAAAAAATGCAAAAATGCTCACTTATAAAGAAGATAGCATTATTATTTTCATGCAAAATATAAACATTCAAAACAATCCCAGTCTTTCCTCCTTAAAAACAATTCAAAAAACAAGAATAATTGTGAATGTTCTAATGGGTTTCACTGTGAGGCAGCAATTTTAGGTGTCCGCATAAGTTTAAAAGACCGGTAACACCATAAAGAGAATTGCTATTTAGAATAAAGTGTCAGTTTTTCCTATGCATGTCATTGAAAGTTGAATTACTGATGTGTATTGTGTTGTACAAGTCTCCACTTTCAGTTTGCTGCAGCCAAATTGTTTTTTACTGGGGCACTGTATGAGTATGCAAACTTCCATAGGAAACAACAGGAGAATGTGGAGTTTATGTACTTACAATTAAACAAAGATAAAAGACGACTGCATATAAACTAGGAATTCAACTTCAGATATAACAGTTTAGTATACAAGAATGACTGGGATACCAATCCAATTTCTTGTATTATTGGTCCTTAAAAGGTGAAATAAAGTCTGAGGCTGGATAGTACTCTAAATGCAAGTCGTCTATATTTAACTAAATAAGCCCATTCTGAAAGTCAAGGGGCTTACTATCTGACAGTTGGAGTCTTTTGTTTCAGACTTCATTGTGAAAGGAAGGACTCAAGCAGCTACAGGATAAGACTCATCACGGGTTCATGAAAGACTGCTTTTTTTCTGCCATGTGTAAAATATGTAACCAATCTGCCTTTCAGTCTGGATAAATTTATAGCCCTGAAAAACTAATGTGCAAATATATACTTTTGTTATCTGTGGCAGTGGCATTACCTTTGCATGTGTGTGACTGAGTTGTGTCATGTCATTCAGCGAGTTTAGATCATTTCTACCAGCTACAATGTATGAGAATTGTATCTACTGCATTTCTTAATGAGGCAGGTCCACCCACTTGTTTTTATTGTGTGATCACACAGACTAATCCTATGTACTTTCATGGATTATCACAACACGTGCAATTTTTACATTTGTACATAAACCTTTGAATTGTTAAAAAAATTGTAATCTATAGTCAGCCTAAGGAATTAAAATGAAGTTGTTGTAAGTGGGTAGACGCATGCTACGATATATTGTAACTGATTAAATGAAATAGAATTTACAAAAAAAACAAAAAAAACATCCATTTTCCAGTGATTGAGCTCATAAAATTGAAAGTGTTGTGCTGTGTTGATGAAATAGCTTTTTTTTTTTAATATATTTACCCACTGGAGAGGCTTTCATCTTCAGGCTGTGAAATGCAGAGTAGTTAGCAGTTCTGTGTTCAGAATTAGTCAGGAACCTGCTATCATTGATATCTTTCCCTTTGCAAAACCCCAGCAAAATATCTCTATTTCAAAATAGTCAAGAGTATGCAAGTCATTAAACATGCTAAATAAATTCCATGTGATATATCAAGTATCTGGCACTCCTTCCAGCTTTTTGCTAGATCATCACTTTTAAAGTAACAATATGTAAAAGGATGAAGTCGTCAATTGTCAGTTTAGATACGCACCACAGACTGCATTGGAATGACTATTCAGCACTGCATCAGGTTGATTGTATATCTGTCCAGTGTAAAAGGGATTAACTGACAACCCTAAACTCCTGTTCACCTGCTATTGTGCTTTAAAATATTATTTCCCCGGCCTTGGGTATTATAAACCTGTTTCTCTTGGACAGAATCAGTACAATGCTCCATAAAATCAAAAGGCAAGTTAATGCATCTAAGCCAGGGAGCATAAACCATCATTCTGGATGAAAATCTCCAAAGGCAAGAGGCAGTCAGGAAGACTACATACACTGACCTTGCTACAGTGATACTTAAGAAAGTTTCTTGTATGTGAAAAAGCCATGATATATGTTTCAAACTAAACAGAACCTAGGGATTACTAAACTGTGCTGATCCTAATATACTGAAAAAATGAACCTAAAATATTCTCAGTAGAGCAAATGATTTCTTAATGCCAGGACACATGGCACTTCAAAAAGTCTTCATACTTTACATACACAGATTTGACTCCCATAGTGTGCACTACAATCTTTATCCATATTTATCAGAATAAT
Organism: Pipa parva; assembly: GCA_019650415.1. NCBI lineage: Eukaryota > Metazoa > Chordata > Amphibia > Anura > Pipidae > Pipa > Pipa parva. The sequence continues at coordinate 10,923 of WMED01003156.1, forward strand.
TCCCTGGATCAAGGTCCCACCTTCAGTTATCTATTACCCATAACTTGTAATATTCTTACACTGAAGGAAAGCATCCAAACCAGTTTTGAACTCTTTAATGGAATTAACCATCACAACTTCTTCAGGCAGAGAGTTCCATAACCTTACTGTTCTTACAGTAAAAAATCCCCTTCTATGTAGATGCAGAAACTTTCTTTCTTCTAAACGTAGAGGATTCCCCCTTGTTATACTTACAGTTCTTGGTATAAATAGATTGTGAGACAGATCTTTGTACTGACCTCTAATATATTCTTGTGCACTATGTGCCCCTATATACGGCAGGCATCTTCCTTTTACCGCTACCAGCTGCGACAAATCCATGTCTCCTTACAGATTTTCTGCCATTTCCACCGTTACCTGGATTTTTCCTATGGAGGGAGGGTGGGATTTCCTGCTTTCCCCCCACTGCCTCCTTCTCTTCCATTCCCCTCCTTAAGTACCCCCTACTCACTTCCTACCAACCCTGCTGTGATTGGCCCACCGTGGAGTCAATCACCACCTCCCCTTATCCATTTCTCCAGGGGTATCTTTTATAGTCAGTGTTTTCATTTACAGTGTAAATTTAAACTGTGACTACAGAACTGTGCAGTGTGGAAGAACTGCTGTAGTAGACTTTAGTAGTGGATAATCCTATGGGGAAAATGGAAAATATCCTTATTGAATGTGTATGCTCATTGCCCATCACATTTATACCAAATTCCAAAGTTCTATGCCTGTCATCCTTCTAAGCAGATACTATGCTGGGTGGAAAGTACATTCCCAGCGACAAATCCTGCTTGCGGGCACATTTTCCACTGGCAATTTCAATGCGTAGGTCACATCCCCAGTGCAAAATAACGAGTGCAAAAAAAAAATAAAATAAAATAAATTTTCACAGGACAAATGTAGTGTACAGAACACATTCCCCAGTTGGAGAGCTTAGAGGATTCATCTAATAGTTCCAGCACCTGCGAACAAGTGAAGGTAACAGTTGTTTTCTTCCTCCTACTATTCCATCCTGAGTCATCAAAACAGTGGCTACAAGCAAAAGGTGAGGCTGCCAGCTCAGAGGCCTATTTTCATTATCCATTAGATCCATAGATGTAATGCTGTTAGAAGGAAATAGAAACGCATTAATCCATTTACTTATGACATTATTTAGAGCTTTTAGTAGCACATATAAAGACTGTATATACTGTATATACTGTATATATACAGTATATATATATATATAATATATATATATATATACCCAGTCTGAAGATCAGAACCCAAGCTTAGCTCAAATCTGCAAAAGTAGGTTCATGCCTTATATCCAAATACTGTGGAGGCAAGAATGAAAGGAACATGATGCCAGGAGTTCCGTAGTTATAACAAAACTTAGATCTGTAAAATCACTTACAATGATATCCATTACATCCATTCCCATGCCTAAAGAGAAGGTAAAGTCACAGGCCGGCTGACATAATCAATACAAAAGACTTCCCCTTAGGTATGCTAACCTTCTTGCATGGAATGATGGTATGTATGTGATTCCATCACACTAAAGTTGGGATACGGTGCATTTCCTTCTAAAAGCCAGCAATTACAAGAATAAAATATGCGCACACACACTTAGAACAGGTATTTTACATTTTAATAGATCATTAGTCCAGATTACAGAACATTTCACAGGTATAATCCACCCTTCATCAGAGTACCTGCACTATTGGTCTGTTAAAAAGTAAAATACCTACTCTTAAATTTGGGCGAAATTTATTAAAGTCGGAAAGACCGCTCTGCGTCTTTCCGACTTTACCGAGAGAAATCCCGGACTGATCTCGCGATATTTCTTTCAAGATATCGAGATCAAGTTTCTCGATCCTGAGTTTTCAAAATTTTCAACGGAAAGGTAGCCATGCTGCTAATGCTAAGTATTGGATACCTTTCCATGGAAAAAAATGTGAAAACTCCATCTGAAGATCTCGAAAGAAATCTCACAAGATAAATCCGACATTTCTCTCGGTAAAGTCGGAAAGACCGCCCTTAGGGTGAAATTTACAAAAGTCAAAAACTTATTTTCAATTTTTTTGCCCATTTTTTTCCCGTTTTTCAGGCAGAAAGGTCGAAAATTACATTTTCAACCTTTCTACCCCCATTTTTTTCATCTGCTTTCTGTCATATTTTTGGTCGGAAAACGGGGAGAAAAGGTTTAAAACAATCTTTTCACAGCGAGAAATGGCCAAAGACGGGTGAAAAACGGTCAAAAAATCACTTTAGGCTTTAGCAAATTTCGCCCTTTAAGTGTGTGTGTGCAAATTCTACCCTTCATATTGCTGCATCCACCGTGATGTCTGCCCCACATCCTGGAGTTTAGCACCACCAGAGGAGAGGATATATATTTTTGATGTGCACTTCTACTTCCCTATTTGAGCTTCTAAGAGCCAAAAACAGTGTGCAACAAACATGAAAAGTTGCCATTTAAAAATAAACTTATTTACAAAAAAGTAACATCAGTTTGCATTGCTTTTATCATTCCTATATGACAAATTTGAGTTGGTGTTGTATTTTAGTCATTAAAATGTCTATTATGCCAGTGTCACTAACAAAAAAATTGGAGAAAAATTGCTATTGATCTTCTATGCCAACTGTTACTCATAGAATAAAACAAACTTCTGTACCTGGGGTAAAATAATACACTGTGATATACTGTGCATTAAAAGGGATTATTCTTCCCATATCATTTTCCCTTTGTAAAATGTATAAACAGCATGCAGAAATACAAACTGTCAAAATAGTAAACAGTAGAGGAATACTTGGCAGGAATAAATGGTTTGTTTCTAGAGAAAGATAACTATATTTGGCAGGAAAGTATAAAAAGATATTTGTGTATCGCTCTGTATTTGTACACGTATTAACCCCTTACAGAATACTCTTTCAGCAACTCTAGATAATGAATTATTGAACTGAGGTAGACTATACTGTCTGGGTGGATAAGTAGTGTGGACTGTGGAGGCACAAAATTAAATATTGGTTAAAGAATGAAAAAAGGTAACTTTTGTAATTTCCCAGCATCCCTTAACGGTAGTTTAGTTAGTGAGGCAGGAGTTTATTATATGTGGTCTAGTTGGCTTATGTACTACACGGTGTGACATATTACAGTGGGTTTAAGAATTCTATAGGCAGTATATTTGCTCAGAGCTTCAAACCTCTACGGGGATCCCCAAATAACTGTCCGTACAAATATTTTTTTAATGGTACAGAAGTCTGTCTGTGAAGTTTGAACAGCCACATGGAAATTATTTTAGGAAAACAAGCGTCCTTATAATTCCCTATAATATAAGCCTTTATCTTCATTGCCCCCATTTGTTAACTAGCTTTGTGTTTTAGGATAACCTATACAGAGATATTAGTTATGAGTCATTAATGTCCCTTTTGATATGCGCAATATAAAACAAATTTGAACTTTGACCAGAGTAACTACATTCATTTACATGTGATATGCTATGTCCAGCATTTACCATACCTTACCTTATTTACAGTATATTCATTTTTGTATTGTTGGCATCCAGTCTGTCCTATTCTTAAGGTGGGTTATTCACACCAATACGCAACAATTTGGACTTTAGTGAATAACCCCCCCTATAGGTGTTTAAGGGAATATATATACAGCGATCATTTCATAAGGGGTTAAAAGAAAGCATTGAACAGAGTAAAGAAACAGCACAGCTATGACTTTAGAGACTTTGGGGTTTCATTCAAGGACGTTATGACCTTCACAAGATAATAGTCAATCTAGTCAATCTGCACTATGTTCCCCTGGCAGCTGCTTGAAAAGTAAGAAGCTTGTTAAATGAGCTCTTTATTGATACGTAATGCTCATTCCATTTCTGGCCTGGCAGAGATGTTCAGACTAGTTGTAAAAGAGCAGAAATGACAGGCTGATGCAGAATTTGATACATCCTATTTGAAATGGGAGGGGATATTACCTCTTCCAGTCTCCACTTATTAAATTCTCCCACAATCAGACAACATACTGTCGCATATCAAGTTGATATATGGACTGTGAAATGCAGGAGGGAAACAACTTCTTGCCTCATCTCTATTACAGTTTGGAACAACAGACATCTAACAATGCAATCCCTTCCATTCACTGGTATAAAACTTATAATGTAAACTGTGTGTTGCTGTGCATGATTTCCTATTGAGCTAAGGAATCTAAGAATGTAAAAGTAGAGATTTAAAATGCAAAGTCATTATACTGATAAATGATAGGCTTCCAAGTCATTAATAAAGTTATTTAAGTGTTATGTTTAATGTACTGAATAATTCCTAAATACCACAGGTTACACTGACCAGAACAAAGGACATGACTGTCTGTTGGAACTCAAGAAGTTCCCCATGGTAAGAATTGATTGTCCCAAAAATGAAATCCAAGGGTAAGGCAGGTATGTTTATTTGGTTAAGCAGGTATGGGTGAGTATGCATAAGCAGATATAAATTTGGAGATAGTGAGGGAATCCTAGATGTGTATTTCAGCATGGACACAGGTAATTTGACTATTCTTCAAGCATCAGAGTCTAACACAGTAGCAAATTTGACAAGGTGTATTGTGTCGCATTCATCACTTTTACTTCACCATATTGAAGTGGTGAATTAGGGGGCTGATGGTAGGGTCATTGTCCGACTGAATACACTAAACAAGAGCCAGTCACATCTTTGCTTTGAGAATACCCTGTTCACTGAATAAGGAGCAGCCAATAGGAGCATCGCAAGGGACCCTGAGCACTGTCACTAAGAGTGGAAAAGATGAAGAGGAATTATTTGACCCAGAGACTGAGAAGGAAGAAGCAGATAGGATGGAGGAGAACTATGCAATAACTGTTTTCTGCATGCCCATAGAGTTTAGGAGAGAATTTGCAGTCATATTGGTCCTGTTTTGTAGAATAATTACAGGTTTAGGCACTAGAGATTGTTTTAATACTTTTTATTGGACCAACATATCTTTGGTTAATAAGATAACAATCTTGCAAACCTCAAAGGATTTAGAATCATAATTTTAGCTAATTGAAACCTACTGTATTTGTTAAGAACCAAATGTGGCTAAGAACTTTCTGACTGACTTCCCTTTATATATCTAACCTGGGAGTTCCACAAGGACTGCTTTGTCATCCCCAGAAAGGGCAAGCAAATAGGACCTTCCTTTCTTCAGAAACTGTACCAGTTACCTAAAAATCAATGTGTATTCAAGTCACACATTGTCCTCCTCAGTAGATCAGTGTGACTGCCATCATACAGATCCCTCAGATTCGGGGATCAACCCCATTTTTTGTGAGGTAAAATAAATAGAGTTGATATTTAACAGCTGAGCTTCCTGTACATCTATTTTCTTCTAAGTTGAGCTACAGCTTCCAAAAAGCTACAGTAACATTGAAGGACATTGGGAATTTCAGTACAACAAAAGAGTTTATCCTTGATTTAAAGGGGAATTAAGAAAATGCGTACATTTGACTTTAGATACAAAAGCAAATTGAAACTGAAAACCCCTTAAAGCATACCAAAAGTGCAACTAAAAAGATTTCTTATTATTAAATTGAACCAAACACAATTATTACAGCACTTATAATGGCATGTTAACAAAACATGAAGTTTCAACCGCATTTCCCCTAGTAGTAGACTTGTATATTCATTAGTGGTTTTCATTTTAAAATTAGTCATTTTATTATAAATAAAACAGTCCACTCATCTATTTAGCTGTCATTATCCAAAATCAACCTTTCAGGGTCCAAAATCAATTTTAAATGTGGGGAATTGGTGGAGATAAAGATCCAAACAAGAAGATGACTTTATGACAAAATAACCATGTCCAGTGCAGATTAGTTCAAGCTTTCTGCACATCTAGATTTACACTCCAAGTTCTATCATAGCATCAAAACTAATATCATGTATCAGCAGTACTCAGTGTTACACCTTCTTATGGATCAGCTGCAAAAAAACTATTTCTTTTCCCTGATACATTGCTGATGAGAATGGCTTCTTTCACATTGATCATTATGGCTTCGGCATCCAAACCATTGAGATCATATGAGCCTCACAGGAGCGTGACACCTTTTGGTTTATTTCCATTTTCAGAACCTGCTGTAAAATTCCACTCATCCCTCTGCCAACGAAATACAAATCTTAGTTCTCCTTTAACTGCAAAGAAAAGAAGGTCGTTTAGGTTAATGCAACAAGCTATCTATCTGAAAGATGCAGTTCACACCAGTACTGCTGTGAGTGAGGATTTTTCACATCTCTAAATAAATAACCACCTTTTTTTTATTTTATTTTTTTTAAAGGAAAGCAATTATTTCTACAGTTAAACCGGCGAAAAGGCAGCTGTAGAAAGCAAAAAGAACACAGAAGCCTGCATCAAAAGAGTACATGATGCAATTATATAAACTGGTCAGAAATGCTATCAAACATGTTTTAGCAATTATTCCTTTACACTGCAAAGTTGATTGATTTTATTTCCTGACTTTTTCACTACCTTCCAAATACCTTCTGTTAGAAAATTGCTTAGGCATTTGGTATGTTAACCAATGTAAAGCCAATTACTAGGCAGCTGTAAGACATATATTACTGGATTATTTGCACACGGTTCTCCATAATGACAAAGCAAAAGCAGGTTTCTTGGAATTTGTTATTTTTTAAGAAACAAAAGAAAATGGTCTGCACCTTTTAGGTAATGAGGAGAAATAACTACAGGGGGTTATTCATTAAAGGGTGATCAGTCATGTAAAGATCCAAATTTGTGTCTAACTGCCGCTACCCTCATTTGGAAAATTCTTAAAACTCTGCAATATAGAGAATTCAGTTCCAATTTGACTCCTTATGTTGTTCATAGATTTATGCACCCATTACACAACCTTCACCTATTTACCAAGTGCTGGACTGCTTCAAAGTGACATATTGCGTAAGGTATTGTTTTGAAAGCACCGATTGGTTTTTTTCAGCTCAAAGGTGATCAAGTAGGGGGTTGATGGCAGGGTGTTGGTTTGGTATAAGACAACTGTGCAGTAAAAAGATGAAGAAGATTTGTCTAAGTGACATTATCAGCTAGGAACAGGAAAAGATGCAAAAATCACTTGTAGTTTCGGAGGAATAAGGTGACAATAGTAGCAACAGAGAGCCTCATTGACTAAGATGTGAATTTACCTGTTGAATTCACTTCACTACAATTCGAGTCACATCGCCAAAAAAGTTGCAAATTCACTTCTCAGTACTGACTACGTAGAGAATACACTTGTTGAACAAGCAGACAGTGGTGAACGCCATCACATGCGTAGCGTGGCGTAGTAAGGAGGATAGAAGTAGGAAGAGAAGTCATGCAGAATGAGGCAAATACGACAAGTGAAGTTTAGTGACATCAGCCTCATCATATCCCACTAACTGTATGCTCTGAATATTTTATCTATTATTATGTCACCTTGCCCCTAAGTCATGTTGTCATTTAGTCTCTGTCGCCATTGTCACTTCTGAATGAATAATCGTCTTATGCAACACCAGAGCCCTGCCTTCTACCCCCTACTTTACCAGTCTGAAGCAGAAAAATGAAACAGGTGAATTCAGAGCCGTTCTCCTAGTCACATTCCCACCTTGGTACCTTTCCTCTGCTTAGTCAATAGTAAAAGTACCTGTACATGCACAATGATGCAAAGAGCTCTGTAAGTTTGTGACTGTGTAGTCGCCTGAATTGGTCACGTATTTGCCACTTTGCAGACTTTGCTCAATAAGTGAACACAGGGAAGTGGAGAATAGATGTGAAATCACAGCTCTACAAGACTATTCGCACTTTAGTCAATGAGGCTGTAAATGTGACAAACTGGTGATCTTGTCCTTTCTTATCAATTCTCCCTTTTAATTTAATTTTAATATTAATATAAGAAATATAATGTTAGAGTGACATTGTTTCCTTTAAACGGATCCATGGGAAACATGTGAAAATTACATCACTTCACTTGTGAATTTTCATCACTATACGTCACTAGTCATTCTGCTCCTTCTTAACCAAGTCAATCCACTGTTCAGTGAATAAAGAGTAGCAAATCTGAGTCTGTCAAAATGAATGCACTCAAAGGGATGTGAATTGCCTATGGCTGGCATTTGACTGGCACAGCGTCAACACTGCTCCAGGCTTCTAACCACCAATTTATTTAACCTAGTTTAACCTTTTTCTCCCCCCTAAAATATCCAATAGCATCAGGACACAAAAGAAGGGGTTAAAAGGCTGCAGCTTTATTATTTAAACAAATTTTAAAAGACCAAATAACTTCTTTGAAGTTATGTATCAATTACAATATTCACACATTGGGAATGCTTTCCCTTTCCAAAACATAACTTTATCCAACGGCTGCCCATCCATGCCAGCCACACTACACATGAGCATGGCAGCAAGTAGTAGCAGGGCAGCCAGTAACCATCAGTCCTGGGCCCCATGCCCATGGACTAACCAACTAGTTGCCCCTCCATTCCAGAAAACTCTACCCATGAAAACGGTGACAAGTAGTAGCAGGGCAGTCAATAACCAACCACTCTGGGCCCATGCCCTAGGAGTCACCATTAAATATGTATATCACCATCTCCTCCAGATAACACCTTCAGGGCAAGCATTCCCGGTTCCACCAGGCCAGTGCTGCGACAAAAGGGAGATTGTTTTTGATAAAGTAACAACCTCATAAACAATACAAGATATTTACATTTTCTTTCAAATACTTCTTTAATAAACATATTATTTTTTTCATACTTCACTTTTCCTTTTATTATTATTATTATTATATTATTAATATATTTT
>WMED01003157.1:0-22735 GCA_019650415.1 Pipa parva
TAAAGCAGTTTTGGATGAAAAAAAATTACACGGAATGACTTGAAAAAAATTGTCAAAAACTGCAATATCAATAGCATGTTTGCGATATCTCACCACCTTTACCAAGTCAACATTTTTTTCAACTTTTACAAATATTCCTCTGTGAGTGCAAAAGGGAGCAAGCAGTTTGCTTACTACTAATTCAAGAATTAGGCATTAATAAGAGCTCAAAAAATGTAGCAAATCAAAAATATATCCTTTTTTACAATAACCTTTGCTCTTTTCAGAGTTATTATACTTGATGACATGTTAAACAGAATAATGACGTGGGTGAGAATCATGGCCAGTGGTCTGACATTGCTGAGTCTGGAAACACTTAGGGAGTTAGTCATCAACAGGGGCAATTGTTCAATGGTCTAGTAACTCATAGGGCTTTATTGATTAAAGTCAGAATAGTCGCGTAAAGCTATGAATTCACATCTTTTTTCCTCTTCTTTATGTTTGCTTATTGACTAAACTCTGGGAAGTGGCAAACATGTGACCAGTTCGGGCGACTCCAATAGTCTCGAACTTATGGAGCTCTTTGTATCACTTTGCATACACATGCACTTCTACTCTTGACTAAGCAGAGGTGCGAAAGTGCAAATGCGACTAGGTGAACTGCTCTGAATTAACCTGTTTTACTTTGCCACTTCAAACTGGTGACTTGGGGGGTTAATGGCAGGGCTCCTGTGCTGCATTAGGCGATTATTCATTCAAAAGTGACAATAGCGACTGCGATTAAATAACAAGGTGACATAGAAATAGAATATACACAGAAAACAGTTAGTGGGACAGTGGGAGACTGATATCACTGCACTTCACTGGTCTAATGCACCTCACTCCGCATGACTTTTCATCCTACTGATTACACCATACTATGCATCTGACAGTGAACACCGCTATTCACTTGCTGATGGGTCTGTCCACAGCATATTCAATACTGAGAAGTGAATTTGCGACTATTTTGGCAATGCGACTCAAATAGTAGAGAGGTGAATTCACCCTTTAGTTAATAACAGTGGCGATTGCTCTAAGACTGCAAGGGAAGTTCAGCTTCCCCTAAAATGTAAAAAAATAAGTGATCAAATATATACTGTTGTGTGTACATGTCATTGACTAAATATGCGCTACAACACGCTCAACTTTTGTTCAAAATCAGCTTCTTATCACTGGTAACGATGCAGCTTTCCTCTCACTCATTCCCGCAGCTTCACAGTGCTTTAAACTGGGTTTATTCCAACTTGATACAAATGCAAAAAAGTGATACAGCGCAAAACAAAATGTGAGATATATACTTAGGTAAATATCAAAATAAATAAATAAAGGAAATGTCCAAAAAATATGCAGCTTTCTCAATAAGGCTTTTTCATACTCCTCTTCATACAAGAAATAAATGACTCTGTGGGAGAAAGCGCAGAAAAAAATTTGCACAATAGTGCATTACCATAAAAAGACTTATATTAGGAAAGATAAAGCAACCACCAATACAAAATATATAGTGATGATAACGGTGAAATTCATGAAATTAGGAAAATGATCCACCTCCAGGTGAATAAAAGTGTCAAACAACACTCCTATTTAGGGAACTCTCACCAAATCTCCTGTTTTTATGACTTAAAGATCTATACAATCAAGTTTGAAACCTGAGTCTGGTTATCTTTTGAACCACTTGATATCTTTTGGATCGCCGTTTTAGAGTACCTTCCATTTATCGGTCCTTTCAGTGACCATTACATGCATGATATTCGCTTTGATTTGGTGAGAGTTCTCTAAATAGGAGTGTTGTTTGACACTTTTCTTTTATTCACCTGGAGGTGGATCATTTTCCTAATTTCACGAATTTCACCGTTTATCATCACTATATATTTTCATTTGTATTGGTGGTTACTTTATCTTTCCTAATATAAGTCTTTTTATGGTAATGCACTATTGTGCAAATTTTTTTCTGCGCTTTCTCCCACAGAGTCATTTATTCCAACTTGAGGCTGGGGAACAAAATTGGGTGAAAAAATTGTTTTACAACACCTTAGTAAACAGGCAAAAACAGCAATATTATTTAAAATATCCCGCTAGTCCAAAAAATGTTGATTTTAGCAAACCTCCCCCTATTAACAGCCATTATAACTGTCCAATGTTCCTGCAGCTGATTGGACAAATACAACTCAGGGGATAATTCAGGAAAGTCCAAACTTACCTGGCGATCCTTTGATTCACTTAACAGAGACTGGTACGCGCTCCCTGCTCTCGTGCACGTGGAGATCAGCGAACGCTTTGAAGGTACTTCGCCTCACCTCGCGAGACTGGAATACCTTTAAAGCGTTCGCTGATCTCTGCATGCAGGAGAGCAGGGAGCGTGTACCAGTCTCTGCGAAGTGAATCGAAGGATCGCCAGGTAAGTTCGGACTTTCCTCAAAGTCCAATCACATGAAGCAAACAGAACCTCAGTGGGCTCACAGGTGAAAAATTGTATTTTTCATTTATTAATATGAACTGTTTTCTTTGTGACTAAGCTTGAGCCATCAATGTGTACTTCATGATCATATGCACGTGCTAATATACTTGATAAAAAAATGAATATAGTTTTCTCTTTAAGAAAAGATCATATCTATGGTTAGATTATGAGGATTTTTGAAAAGTTATTGTGCCTACAATTGATCAAACTGCTTTATGGTTGTTATATACAGCTGCCAAAGATGAAGAATCTAAAAAACACGTGTGTGCAGAACATCTGCGAAAGTATAATGACGCCCTGCAGATCAACGATACAATACGCATGACCGATGCATTAATGTACCTCAGTAAATTTTACATTGGTGAAAAGAACAAAAAACTTCTTTTAAGGGAGGATTCTGAAGTAGAATTGGCTGGAAATGTTGACGAAACGGATCGATTTCTCATTGAATTGTTTTACAGTAAGTGTAAAATTAGTTATTTCATTTTTATCACACACCTGAAGATTCCTTTACGGAAATGTTACTGCATATAATACAGTGAGCAAGATTGTGTTTTCTCAATTAATAATTTTATACGCACCTGTTCCCATCAATACAAATCCATTGGAGAAAGCAGGGCTTCAGCTGAGACGAATTGTTATAGGCGATCTAAGCTCATAAATCACAATTTAGACCATACACTGTCCTGTTACCCTGACTGCTTCCAGCTCACTAAGGGGGTAATTCAGGATAGTGCTAAGTGAGGTGCGGAGTCTTCTCCTCACTTCAGACTGACTGATATGCGCTCGCTGATGTCCTGTACGCGGACATCAGTGAGCGCATTAAAGGGATTTCAGTCTAAGCGAGGCAACTTTTTTGGTCTCACCGAAACTGGAATCCCTTTAATAAGCTGGCTTATGTCCACGTACAGGACATCAGCGAGCGCATATCAGTCTGTGCGAAGTGAGGAGAGGACTCTGCACCTCACTTCGCACTATCCTGAATTCCCCCCTAAATTAGTAGTAAGTTGTAGTTCAGGTTCCTTCAAAGAGATTCTTAGAGGAAGTCTGCTGTAAATGTTTTGATGGTAAGCAGAGCACCTGTTGCCCTCAGGGTACTGGGGGTTATAGCCCAACTTGGCCTAATTCTGCATTAAGTGCTTAGAAGTGATCAACTCCACCGATGCCCTTTTATTCTCCTACTGGGTGTATTTTAATAATGGCAAGTCCACTTTAAACAAAATCAGGGGCATAGGCATTAGGGAATCAAGGGAAAAAATCCACCTTGAAATGAGTTCCCATTAATGGGAACAGGCAGACAAAACAGGGCAAGTGACACCTTGTGTACTCAATGCAGTGCAAATAAACCTCACTAAAGTAAAAATTGCATTTTGGTTACAATTGGTTTGCCAAATGTCTGTCTCTACATGGCCAAGGGCTATTGTGGTTGGTTGTTGCACCCAGCAAATGAACTCCATTTTGGACAATGTGTGCTGGCTCATTCCTGTGTCCTTTATCTACAGTACCTACCTTATAGCAACAGAGAGGGAGTAGAGTGCTGTGGGATGTGTATACTTGGGCAACATAACATGAAAACTTGATGTTATTGAATGTCGGGGAGTAAAGTAAGTTATGTAGTGTAATTGCTAGGGTGCATGCTACACCCGGCTACTCTGTCGTCATGGCTGTTTTTGGGTGTAGTTGTTTCTGAATCACAGAAAATACCAAAAGTAAAACAACAATGCTTTATCTCAAAACTCCCCCATCCCTTACTTACTTATTTTAACGAAAAGTAAAGTAGTTTGTAAGGGCAAAAAAGACACAAGTCCACCCAGTTCATTATCACTATTGTGCTGTAATGTTAATCCAGAGGAAGGCACAAAACCCATAAAACAAAAGTTATCGTCATCCTATGGATAACATTTCTAGTAGTTTTTCCCTGGTTTTCTACCACTGAGCCAGTTATTAACTACTTACAGGTACAGGTGTTCTCATTTTATTTAAAAGATTTTTATGTGGCACATTACCAAATGGTTTGGGGAAAAAAAATCAAGGTCTTACCCCTGTAAAGACTACAACTGGCCTCTTTATAGAAGCTTATGTAGGGGGTTAGGATACCATCTTGGATCCCTCACCCCACATCCAAGTAGAGGGTGGGCGTTTTAAAATAGGGCTGGGGTATCAGTATTAATTGTTCTCGAAGATAAACATATTATTCTCTGTTATTATGGCTTAATTGAACACACCTGCCTTGAATGGGTAATGTTGGAATTTGTCTGATTAATAAGAATGCAAACTGATCATTTTCTATTCATCATATAGGAGATTATGGATGAGGAGTCACTAGAATGTAGTCAGACTTCATTTGCCTGGTTTAAAACAAAAACTACAACAGTATATACAAACAAACAAAATTATAGGCACAAGCCCCTTTAACACAAGTGCTTATTAGTGGGGTGGATTTTACATTTTAAGCTTAAATGGTTAGTAAATCCTTTATGCTTTTTTCTGTGCATGAGTTTTTTAACTATTATGTTATTTGTTGACTGCCCAATCAGAACACCTGAAACGGCTAACAGCAATAGCTGACAATCCTAGCTATGAAAATGAGAATCTGAACATGCTTAGGATTACCCTGCTGGAGGAATTTACCAGGAACAGCCATGCTAGAGGAATTATCTTCACAAAGACTCGGGAAAGTGCTTTTGCCCTAAATAAGTGGATCAGTGATAATAAGAAATTTGCTGAAGTGGGTATCCGATCGAGTTACCTTATTGGTGCAGGACATAACAGTGATTTTAAACCAATGACTCAGGTATGATTTATTAATGATGGAAATGATAAAACAAGTTTAACACTGTGGGCAGTACCACCATGGTTTTTAGTTTTCTTTCTGATCCTCCTTCAGTAAATAATATTACTTTAGATTTTCCTCCTTAAAAGTGTCTTAATACTTTTTAACATTCTTAAGGAAGAGGGACTTCATTATGCTTTCATGTTATCTTAATTCTACATTATTCAAGTTCGAGTCCATTTATCCTATAAATGATGTAGTCAATGACTTGAATTTCACACTTACTTAAAGGAAAACTACCATATTGTTGTGGATGCTAAACAAATCATTTTCACAAATAGTTTTTAAATGTTTTATATATTGCATATATGTTTATATAAATGGATTAAAGCTGGCTGCAGGAGCTTTGTGGGAGGAGGGTCCAAGCAGGTAATAGCTGTGATGATCACTGTTGCATTTTCAATGAATGAGTGATGCAATTTTATATTTCTTTACATTGCTACAGGTGGGGGGAGGGGGTATATGGAGTTACCAGTCTACGTAGTGATTTAGTGATCCTTTAATGTTTTCTCATAAAGCAAAATTGGTCATTACCAGAAATGTGACTCAATGTTTAAAATCCACCTGCAGGCTTCAATCATCCAACCAAACATATAAGAGTCCACTCGGCCCAAACAATGGGGATTTTCCCATTATTTAAACTGTGGGATATGACATTTCAGGAGAGCCTCTGCTTCCCTTCAGGTGGTATCAGTAAAGACTAATGGAAGCCCCCTGAAACATTGTATCTCACAGCAAGCTCACAGCTTAACAAATGTGTTCATCCACTTCTTTGAGCAGTCTGTGATCCTGCTGGTCTGAGCTACATGGTATCTGCACCTATGCTCAGTTTATTAAGAAGCTGACACCCAGGTATCATTTGGATTGTTGTCACCACCCATTCGTTATATTTTATGCCAGACCAACATAGATATTGGTTGATTTTTTTGAAGAGGCAACACATTTAGGCTGGAGAAGGACTTTGATATGATGTGGAGTATTTAACAAAAGATGAAAAGTGGATGGAGAAAGGGAAACATTATCATTGGCTGGGAAATCTGTGAAAATGGTTATCTACTGCAGAAAAATAGGTGCCTATGTCATTGTTAGTAAAGCTTGATAAATACCGCTTAGCCTCAGTTGTGAAAGTTATTGATTGGACATCTACTATAACATTCATTACAACTTAATGGAGTTGAGAATGTCTTGAGAGTTCTTCCTTAAATGAATTCGTAAAACTTATTTGGTAAATGCTTGAACAGAATCCTTTGGGTTTCACTATACTAATTAACAACTGCTAATCTATTTTCAGAATGAGCAAAAGAAAACTATCAACAAATTTAGTACAGGAGAACTTAACCTACTGGTTTCAACCAGCGTAGCAGAAGAAGGCTTGGATATTAAGGAGTGCAACGTTGTTATTCGATATGGTCTGGTCACAAATGAAATTGCCATGGTTCAGGTATGTTCCTTTCTATTGTGTGTAACATTGTAAAGATGTAAAATAGTGACACATTATATATAAATCTAAATATATATATATATATATATATATATATATATATATATATATATATATATATATATATATATATATATATATATATACATATATACAAGTGTTGGTCAACGAATTAGAATAATTTGAAATAGTGCAATCATGAAATTCTTTGAATGCATTTTTTGTGCAGAAAGCAAATCAATTGTTCAGGTGGAGGGTGCCGCAAGTTATCAGTACATTTTATCTAGGTCTTTCCCTGAGTACCACAAGGGCAGAAAACAGCGTTACATGTAAAGAAATGTCACTGTGAAAATGGCAAAAATAGTAATGCACTGTGGGAAAAAAATGTGAAAGCAGTGCATTACCATTCTCATCGTTTGATAAATATGCCCCATTTTATGAAGTCATTATGATTTTAAAAACATACATTTTCCTGTTTGGATGTTACTGTCCCTTTTAAATTTTACAAGCATGAAACTTGCTTTAAAACATGGTCAGGTTGCGTCACATATATCGCCTTCACACATATAACTGTAATAGCATAACATATTTAGAACATTTCTTCAGCATTTCCTCTGGCTTTTACCCAGGCCTGTGAACTTTACCTGTTGCTGGCATACAGTCATGAACTACAACAGCGGTTCTCAACCTGGGGGTGGAACGACGATTTGCCATAGGTCGCCTAGGACCATTGGAAATTGTCGCAGAAACCGCAACAATATTTCCATAGTAAAGTCGCGACTGTACTAACAGGTCGTGGCAATAAAGGTTGAGAACCACTGGACTACAATAAACTGGTAGAAGATTTTTCTAGCTATTGATCTTTCTGCTGCATGCTGGGACAGTGGATACCGAAACGGCTTTTCCGAGTTTAATGCATTTTGCCCTTTGTTTTACAAAATATCCCATTTGTGTAGTTTCTTTGCTGCCGTTCCAAATAGCTGATTTATTGTAGAATATCTTTTTAATGAATTTCCCTTATTGTGATTGCTAGGCACGTGGTCGAGCCAGAGCTGATGATAGCTCTTATGTTTTAGTGGCGGCCAGTTCCTCCGGAGCTGTTGAGCGTGATAGTGTCAATGAATATAAAGAAGAGATGATGCATAAAGCAATTCTTGCAGTGCAAAAAATGGATCATGCCACTTATTCTGATAAGGTAATTCTTTCTTTTATTTCTTGTCCAGTAGTATTACTTTGTATAAACAGTCTATCATAACTAATGCTAATTTCAAGAAAACAGGGAGAAAACTCCATTAGGAATAATTTAAAATTTATCCTTTTATAACATTGTTAAAATAAAGCTATGTAAATTCAAGAGTAACTTAGGGTATGAGTATATTACCCAAAAAGACTTAAAAGGGAACTATAGTCAGATTACATCTTTGCATATGCAGTACTATACCTTAGTGATAAGCGTTTCTCCCCAGTAGTTGTTTCATGTGATGCAGAATGATTGAGTAGACAGCACTGAAAAACTCCTGCACCAGGAAATGTGTGTGTGTGACATGTACTGGCCAGCTTTCCAAGAAAAGGTACCCTCCCCCGGACATTTTTGCCCTTCTTACTACTTGGCACATGGGCACAAGTCAGCTTTCCCTCTGTAATCTCCTGCATTCCAACTTCTTTTATACAGCACGCTGTCAGGTCAGCACGCTGCTTAACCAATAGCAGTCAGGCAGTTTTTTCTTCTCATGATGCCTGACTTGCAGTACAGAAAGGGGAGGGGGAGCAGGGGAAGGAAAATGTCAGCTCTCAGGAAAACTAATTAAGGGAAACAAACTATTTGTGTCAGCAATTGGCTTAGTTTAATGTTGTTTTATTTGAATGTGTGCAGTTATATCAGCACTATAGTGCCCCTTTAAGTTAAACTGGAGTGATGGGGCCCAGTAGGAAACAAGACATCAGGGACCCACTCGTCTCTTCAGTCCCTATGATTTAACTGTATTCTTTTTCTGTCACTGAACCCCTACTGTCTTTATACTTATATGGAATATGCCATAATAGCAGAGTTAGAAATTTTAGGAGGGTCCACTGAGACTTTTTTTTGCATCCTGATGGGCCAGTCCTTCACAAATTAGGTTACATGAAAAATAACTGAAAAATATAGACATTTTAATCAGCAAGTCTGCATTGTCACTTTTACTGCACCAATCAGCAATTGACAAGTTTCCCTTGGTGTTGGATGTGCAACCACTACTAGCAGTAAAACTGTTTATCTCCGATAAGGACTTTTGTTCATAGAAAACATGTTCGTTGATTACTGGCAGAGCAGAAATAAAAACAAATGAAGTTGAAGGTGTATTTTGACATTTCAATGACAAAGTAACATCAGAAGAAAAAAAAACTCCCACCTGGATTGACATGACAATTACTTCTACATAGTTCAAGTAAAAATGTTGTATATGAAGTTGAATTTCTGATTTGTATGATTTAGAATTTGCTCAGTAAAGTGAACAAACCCCACCCGGTCCCATCGTTTCCTATAAAACATTAGATAATACAAACTATAAATTCAACTTAAAACGTTCCTTTTTTTTTTTTTTTTTTAGAAAGACTACATAAGAATAACTGCTATGCTAATCCAAATATATATATTTTTTGGCTTTACTGGTCTTTTAAAGGGGAAAAACTTTTTGTTATTTAAATGTTTCATTAAATAAGCAATTTTTTTCTAATATATTAACATTCTTTTTCTTTTCATATTACTGTTGTTACTTTATGAACTTCTACTATTCCTCTATTATTTGCTCTTGACAGATTTATAGTAACATTTAAAGGATCGTTACATTTGTTACAATCTGCTCTGTAGGATGAAAGAAACCTGTTGTGTACCAGAGATACAGTTAGAATGTTGTTTAAGACAGAGAGATATTCCTTTGGGCATGTTGTAACTTCAAGACCAAACCACATCCAGAGATTTTAGGGGGTAAAAAAGAAAACTGACAGTAAATGTTAAAAATATTTGTGAATATTAGAAAAAAAAACATTCTTTTAGACTTTAGTTCCCCTTTAATAAGCCTTTTCAAGATTAAACTTTCTACTCTCCAATAATGCTAAATATTTATAGGAGTAGCTTGTGAACAGACCCTTAATATAGGTCTCAGGATACCACTGAAGCAGAAAAAAAAACAACATACAAACTGCATCACCATTCTTTTAGGGAATTAACCATTTATTAAAACTTGCTGTAGCTAATGGGTTAATTTCTCTGTAAGGATGGTGATGTTGTTTGGACATTTTCTTTATTTGCGGCAGAGAAATTCCATGTCCGTATAAAGTCATCTGGCTGCATGACTAGTATTTCCATGCAGGTCACAGACGCCTGAGGTCAGATTTCAGGGTGAATTTTTTGTGAATGCAAGTTATTTGAAGATTATATGGTTTATTTTAGAAAATATGCGCATTTTCCGGACACTGTGGGTCCTGCGTACTTGCAATGAGTACCTTCTTGGCTAGGCAATGAAGCTATCATTTCAAAATCTGCTTGTTTTTGATGTCAGGTATCCTCATATGGCTGTGAAAACTAACCAAACCATAAGAGATTTAGGGACCAATTTGGCAAGACGTATTGTGTCACATTCACCAGTTTTACGTCGCTAGATTAAAGTGCTGAACTGGGGGGTCGATGGCAGGGTTGCAACTGTCCACCTGACTACGCAACTGATGACTACTGACTGTTTTTTTTTCCTTTTTAAAGGATGCCTGCCTTCTTAAAGGCACTAATCATTTATTATATAAAAAGTATAGATAAATAGATATAGACCGTATCAGATAAACTGCACCTCTGGTGAAGGATTGGTTGCTTGGAAGTGCTTGCATGTAGTTGGAACTGCCGTTCTGTGGGAAAAGTTACTGTGGTTCCTTGCGGTGATTTTCTCATGTTGTGCTTTCAGATTGAGGAATTTCAAATGCAATCCATAATTGAGAAGAGATTTAAAAAAAAAAAATCTCAGAACAAATCCTATCGGAACAATCCATCTAAAGTCATCTTTCATTGTAAGAAATGCAGCAAATTAGTGTGCCGAGGAACTGACATTCAGGTGATCGAGGACATGCACCATGTGAATACAACAGATGACTTTAAGTAAGTACTTCATTGCTGAGCATTTTTTTTTTATTCTGCATTTTTATATACTTTTTTTTTTAATATAGGTTTTGGTAAAGTTTACAATCTGTACTGTGAAATCAAAGTACATTTTGATTTAGGTGCTCTGCTTGTATTGTCTAGGATCTTGAGATCTGATATCGCAGTCCAACGAACTGGACTGCTAACATTCAATTTAGAAAGTGACCAGGGACCAATTAAAAGCAAAGTATCACAATATATTGGTATAGTATGATGTAAAATACATGATCTTTGTTTTTTTAGGGCTCTGTACACTAAAGGAGAAAATAAAGCACTGCAAGAAAAATTTGCAGACTATCAAATAAATGGGGAAATAATTTGCAAAGGATGTGGAAAAGTAAGTATAACCGACATTTGTATGTATTTAAAGGGATGACCACAATTGTAATGTACAGTATATTGTGTATTTACAGTTGAAAAGATTAATTTATATATTATAGTTCAGAAACAACGCTAGCATTTCAACAAAAGCCAAGTAAGTCGGGTGCGGTATGATTCAAATGCCCAATTTAAGTGAGGCGAAATTTATTCAACTCATTTAAAAACATTCAATAAATGGCTTGAAAATGTTCTACTGTATGGGTGATGGTCCATCAGTCTTTATTACCTTTAATTGGTTGCCAGATTGATCAGGCTAAGATTTACATTTGTTTTTATCCCTACCATGATCATTGAATGGTCATCGCTCATGCTTCACTAAGTAAAACGAATGCAATTTTTGACTGATGCAGCACTGCTTGTATTGAATGACTGTCCTCCTAGCAAGTCTTCCTGTACACTGCTGCAGCCAACGTAGACTGCTGTTGACACAGATTTCCAGCACATAGCAATCAATCTCACTAACAGGCTATCTGCTAATAATAAAAGAGGGTTCTCAGTTATGGATATCTAAGAGGCAGCTAAAGCCCTAATGCAAGTTAAGTTCAATGGTGTACCCCATGCATTGAGCAGATGAATGATTGCAGCCAATCAAGTGGAGGCAAAGACAGCAAAGACTCATGGGGAAGTAATTACAGACTGTGGGATTGGAAGCTAACCCCCGCCAATCACTCCATTTGCATTTCTATTCCTCAAAAAGGACAAAATATCCCATTTTTTCTGCTTTTCAGTTTTTCACTTTCGTCCCTTTTAGCAGAAAGCGAACAGAAAGAAAAAACATTAAAATTGTCCGGTGGCGTTGCTCTATTTGCCACTGAATTGCCCTTTTTTATTTCCTGGTTTTACAATTTACCCCTAGGAAATAATGTTTTTCAGCAAAATCAAAGAAACAAAATGGATTTGGAAACAATACTTGAATCTGGTTAAATTGAAAACTTGTGGTGGCAAAAAAAAAAAAGTCAAATTTGGAGTGAAAAAAAAAAAAGATTAAAAAGGCAAACTTTACCAACCTTCTAAAAGAAACCAAAGGATAAGGTCTAATCATAGGGAAATTTTTTTTATTGTCTCAATAAACATGCCCCATTATGTATCTACTATATCAAAGTTTCTGAACTTTGGTCTTCCTGTTGTGAGTCCTGCCCTAATCATGCACAGGTGCTTTCATCTATTATAAAAGTAAATATCATTGTTTTTGACACAAAAAAGAACTTCTAAAACATGAGCTGTGAAGAGGAATAGAAACTACGTCATAGGGGAATTCATCAACCTGTGTAAATATTCCAGAAACCTATAGCAACCAAACGGTTAGCTTTCAGAATACCAGTAAATGCCAACTCCTGATTGGTTGCAATAGGTTTTACTAGACCTCTGGAAAGCTTACGCCCCCCACTTATGAATTCCCATATAACATCAAAAAAGCATCTCCAGTTGGTTTCTCACAAGTTTAATCTCTTTTTCACTTTGTGTAAAATTATGTCTGCTTATTTGTAGTACCATTGCATGCATTCATTTAAACTGTTCTAAGAATGAAAAGTCTATGGGAATAATCTCTGCACTGACCTTGTAATAAGTTCAACTGGGGTTAATTTTATGACAGATCACCTGAAAGTATTGCTCTTGCACAAGTCTTTCACACTCAAATGGAATAGAAAATATATATCTTAAGAATTCCAATTCGTACTGTCCCTAGGTATTTATGCTGATTAAACATTAAATCATTTAATGGAGAAGTTGGTGCAATTCCAATTCCATTTTGCACCCACCAAGACATACTGGTACTTTGTGTTATGCTAGGTGAAAAAAAAACCCAAAACACTAAAATATTCAATACAGGAATGTTATGGCTTTATAGGGAGGGATCTGTTAATGAACTGAATTTCGAGGATTCATTTATTTCAACATAGAGGATTACTGGATCTTTATAGTCAATTTCCAGACATATGATCACACTTATACTGCTCCTTGGCGTTTGTTGCTTATGCTTTAATGTGAGCCCTGGTTTAACCTATATATTTGAGTACACACTACACAGGTTACAACCACTAAAAGAAAAAGGTATACCAGCTACTTGAATGTGTACCCAGGGATAATAAAAATAAGGGGGTTATTTTAAGCAGCACACATCCTTATGTGATGAGAACCAAAAGCAAATCAATTCTTATCTCTTTTTTTATTTTTTTATTCCACGTTTTTCAAGGTCAGAGCTTGGTTCATTTCTTTAGTATTTCAGCACAGAAAACTTTTTATAACAATTCCTTCATAGCGCCTATTAATATTCTGCTGGACAAGGCATGGACAAACACTTGATCCCCCACTGTGGACCCTGGCTACATGCATGTGCTGATGCCAGATTCTTAAATAGGGCCCCTCAGATAAAGTATTCCCTGCCAACCCTTTGGGTCTGTAGAGTGACTGATAAAGGGGTCTGCATGCACTAGTCTAGCATTCCTACCTCTTCATTGGAGCCTGCACATACTAGTATAAGATTATTCTACGCATACAGCCTGTATAATACCAAATACATAACTGTCTCTGTCTCTGACCCTAACCCCTAGACGCTAACATATTATGGGTGTTATTCACTAAGGTGCAAATTCGACTGTTGAATTCGCAAACAGCGGATTCCCATAGCAAATCCGCTACAATTTCCCCATTGTAAAGTTGTGACAATTTTTTAATGTTTAGATTGGGACATTTTTCCCATAAAAAAAGTCGCGACTGCGACAATATTCTCATTATAAAGACACGACTGTAGCAGAGTATTGTGACTGTCTTTTTCTGGCAAATTTGAACCTATATGCAACAATTCGGACTTTAGTGAATAAGGCCCCCATTATCTTACATCAAGTTTGTTTTCCAGTTTGTAGCAATATGTGCAGTTATCATAGCTTCTCCTTTTTTTCCTCCTATTTGCTTTGCATTGCATTGCAGTGTCTTACTTAGTATCACTTTTATTCAGTGGGTTATTGATAAGGAGATTCAGTGGGTTATTTGTAAGAGGATGGAACATGAATTCTGACAGGACCCCTTACATCATGTGATTGTGAAAATGGAACCTAGTTATTCTCTTGGGACAAAAATGTATTCTGTGTATTATACATATGTGTTATGTGTTATTTGCTGCCGAATATTTGCAAAACATAAAAAAAAAAAAACATAACTTTTTTTATTTTATTTTCTAGACATGGGGAACGATGATGATGCACAAAGGAATCGAACTACCATGCCTTAAAATCTGTAACTTTGTTGTTAAATGTGACGACAATAAATTGACATGCGATAGGTGGAATGAATTGCCCATTAGATTTCCGGCCTTTAAATATCCTGAATACCTTAGTTCAAGTGATGAGGATGAGGATTAAAATCTCAGTAAAAATGTCTTTCTTTCTTACATTGCCTGTGCAGAGAAAATCTTCTTCTGTATTTGCTTGTATAATATTTCAGTTCGGTAGTCATCAACAAGGTATGTGTCCTGGAGACTGTTTACATCTAACTTTTAGAATGGATAACTGGCAAAAAACCCCCAAAAAACTACTACTTAGCTCTGAGTTACATAAAGGTTAAACAGTCATTTATTGTTGTGATGGGAAATATTGCCCTACTAAATTATGGTCATTAAGGATAAATAGCAAATGATTACTTGAAGTTTTACAAGGGAATCGTTTCTGTTAAAGAAAAACATATTACAGCATATATGTAACAGATGGTGCCCTTGACTGTGAATTTTGGCATGCTTACAGATTTACGATTTAAAAACAAGACACTGCACATATTTCTTAGATTGCAAACATTCTTTGTGAAGATCTTTGATATTGTCTGCATGTAGAAAAGCAGAATTCTTCAACTCCAGACCCCAATCCCCACACACATCATATTTTGAAGATCCCCCTGAAGGAAACATCTAAGATAATTACTTTTCCAATAGAATAGGCTATTTTGAATGTGCCTCATTAAGGCAGGCCTTGAAGCATGGTCTGTTCTGGCTAGGTGTACTGCTTTGAATTTACCCATCCCTTCCACTTAGATTGTAAGCTCCTTGGGGCAGGGTCCTCTAACCTCTTGTGTCAATCACAACCTAGCACTTAATTTGATGTATCCTTGTGATATTTTACTTGTATTGTTTAATGCACTTTTCCCTTGTCTGTATTGTACTTGTATCACTGAATTGTACAACGCTGCGTAAATTTGTGGCGCTTTATAAATAAAATTATACATACATTTGAATTCACCATATCAGAGTGGCGAATTGGGGGGCTGATGGCAAACCTCTGCATTCTACTTATATCTGACTGACTACGCCACACAATGCATTATTCCCTATGGAGTTTATCATGTGACTTATCCATACACAGAAATGTATTCCCATATAAAAAGGATACTGATATCAATCTGAAAGTGAACATAACTGGAAAACACTGCAAAGTGTGCTGCTTTCAACAATTTTTTTTTTTTTTTCAGTGTCGACAAATCGACAATTTATTTTCAATCTTTTATAAATCAGTGGAATCAAAAAGTATAACAAAACTGAATTTAATGACAAAACACCATAAAAACAAATGGAAAAGGTTGAATTAGATTCTTTAAATATTCTCCTCTCTCTGTTTCTGAGCCACAAATTCTGTATGCATTTCCTCTCTGTGTGTGTGCTAGGAGAGTAGTACGACTGAAGAACCAAACATTGTCAACAAGCATTCATACATGGACTCTCCCTTGTCCTTCTCCTTAACCTCTGGAATTTCCTGTAAGCTCTCCTGTGTACTGTATGTTAATAATGAATTATTTAAATTCTATTTGTTTCATTTTTATTTCCTCATATTCATCTGTTTGGAAAGAAATAAAACATCTATATAACCTAATATGGAAACTGTGTTTCAATGTGTAAGGTTAAAAAGACTTTGAAGGTCATTTATAATGATGGTACTACAGCATCAAGGGTGTAGGCCCTCACTGTGTTGTCATAGAGTGCTACAGTATACCACATTGCATCTCTGCTTATTCATTAACTTCTAGAAAGTTACATAGGACATAATATTAGAAAAGGCATACCTGGCATTAATTGCTGGATCAGTACAATTAATACACCCGTGGCATCAGTAGAGATTCAAACACAATATTTTTCTCCACCGTATGAGTGAAGAATTCATAGAATTTCTTTACCACACATGCTCCACCTGCTTAAGGTTGCAGTCTGATTACCATTAGCAGTTTGGATCTTTTCCCCATGTTAAAGGAGAACTAAGGCTTGTTACTACTAGGGATGGTTCTTATGGGGGAAGGAATGAAATACCAGTAGGGTTTTTAGGACCCAACACTTCCTCTTGCTATCTATAAGAAGCCAATCCCACCTTCTCTGTGCACTACTGCAATTCTCTTCACTTCCTGTTGGATTGCAGGGATTTGAGAAAATACAGAAGCAGTTTTACATCAGCACTCTGCTTCTGCACTTTCTCCATTTTTTTTCTCCTCATTACAGTCCATAATCTGTTACTATTCCTAGGTGCTTATTGAAGGACTCGCATAGACTATACCTATGCAAAACCAAACGCCATGAAAATGGGAGGAAGGGGAACTAATTTTTTTTCTTTGTAGAAATCCAGTAACAGTGTATCACAAAGTTTTTCCATACAGCTATACTTTAACTTTACTGTTAGCGCAATGCAGAAATAATGTCAATCCAATAGTGTTATTTGACAGTGTCAACTCTTTGGCATCTGTATGACCAGATACTGAGGGCCTTATTGACTAAAGGTCGAATAGTCATGTATAGCTATGAATTCACTTTTGATCTCCACTTCCCTATGTTTGCTTATTGAGCAAACTCTGCAATGTGGCAAATACGAATCTAATTCGGTCAACTACGATAGTCGATTTATGGAGCTCTTTGCATGCGTGTGTAAAGCAAGCGGTGGAGACGTCACAAATTGAACAATGCATAGTGCTCTGAATTCACCTGTCGGCCTTAACCACATCAGTGTGGTGAATGGGGGGAGGTTGATGGCATAAAGTGACTATTTCTTCAAAAAGGACAATGGTGACTGCAGCTAAATTAGTTTACAACTAAACTTGAGTGACATAGAACAAGGTAACATAGAAATAGTTAGCTTATAAGGTTGAAAAAGACACAAGTCCATCCAGTTCAACCTATTTTCCTGTAATTAGGAATTTAATAGTGAACACTTGTGCTTATGGTTGTAGGCGTCAAAGACAATGATGGTCTTTTATGGATCAATGCCCCAGGTTAGCAGATTGCTTCTCTGTTGCACAAGTAGAGTAAATGGTGTATATTACAAAACAGGTATGGAGTGCCGTGCTTTTCTCTGGGTGGATAAATGGGACAATCTAGTTCAGGACACACTATTATCAAGCAAGTTATAAGATAAAAGTACTCACTCATTCCCCTTTGCAATGGAACAGTGGATTCCTTTAAGATGTAATCCAGACCTTGACCTCTAGTGATCCGTTCACAATTTGTGTTGTGCTTTTTTACAGGTTTTTGTTTTTGAATCATTTAAGAAGTGGTTGAAAGTTTTTGGACTTTCTTTTAAAAAAGCTGCAACCCCATTCACGGAATTTTTTTGAAGGACTTTATTTCAACATTTTACATTTTTACATTTTATTTTAAGCACTGCCAGGTAGTGCACATAAGTTCACTGTTTATTTTTCACTTCAGTTACTGTTCTTTTAACATAG
Organism: Pipa parva; assembly: GCA_019650415.1. NCBI lineage: Eukaryota > Metazoa > Chordata > Amphibia > Anura > Pipidae > Pipa > Pipa parva. Next base: position 17,981 of record WMED01003157.1, read on the forward strand.
AGGACTACAATATAAAAATTACACTTACCAAGAAGCCTTAAATTTTGTAGACATGTGTATTTGCATTCATTTGAGCATTTCCCACACATCTCCCTACTTTAACTGTATGTTCTTGTAGGATTTAAAAAGTTAGCAAAACATTGTAGGAATTAATAGCAAGACTTCAGTGAGATCTTTAAGGTTTTTTTATACATCTGCATATTTTTCCTCTGACACTGTTGAATTAGAAAAAAAAACACTGGTACATAGTATATTTAGGAACAGTTTGGCTGAGATTCTACAGTTTCAAATTCTATGGAGACGCCCACAGTTGACCTCAAACCAAAGAACGCCCATGAAATCTGTTTTCAATTCCTCTTGAAATCTGAATTGAATTTCAAGGTTTTACCCTGTGGACAATTCTTTCAGTACTTACTGAAGACTAAAAGAAAAGGGAAACCTTTTCTTTGCTTTATTCAATAACATCCAGGGAAGAAGGATTTGCCTGCTCTACAAAATGAAGGTTAGTTTGTTTATTTATTTTGAATTGGCACAAGAAATTTAGACTTAGTACGTCCAAGTTTCAAATCTCAGTCCAGAAAGATTTTTCTGTGTACAGCATGTAATGATTTTTAATACTTGCATTTCTGATTGCACTCACAAGTTAGCTAACTGAAATGGCATAAAACCAGTGACTGTTTAATCCAGCTAGTTCTAAATGTGAAATTCTAACATGATTCATTTTTTTATTTGGCAGACAGGATTAAAAATACTGTTTTTCGCTATGACAGCCATTCTTGCAAGTATGGTAGCAATTACTTCTGTGCTAGTTTTACCAGGTAAGTGAAATTGTCAGTATCAGTTAATCAGCGGGGTTTAACTGTCAAAGATGTGCACAGAAAATAAACTCAAAATTGTGCTGTGGTTATTCTTACCCATAATTCTGCACCTTTGTTGACCGATAAAATACTGTAAAATATCAGCAGCCTTGAACTGTAGGTAGCTGAGCGAGGCCCTTTAATGGTGCCACAGAGCAAGGACATCACAACATGCATCATCACATGACACATACCATGAAGGTTGGTGCCTCCAGGTTGGAGAAAGCCATAACCTAAATCTATCACAAAATCTGGCAGCCTGCACTAACAGAGGGGCACATCAGGAGACTTACGATGCTCTTGATGCACTCCTTAGAAGATGGTTGCTGAGCTGCCACTCCAGGCCCCCGTTAGTGTGTGCCTAAGACACAGCAAAACAAAGTAACTGAACATGACATAATATTGTTTGATAATAAGATTTTTAATAATCCCTGGGCTAACGTTAGGATTCCCCTGGAGCTATCATTACCCACAACCCACACACTAGCTATGCTCCTTTCTATATATTTTACCCTACTCACTAGCATCAATGCCAATGCATTGTCCCTCAAAATGCTCCCCACTGACCATCTGGAACCAGCAATCTTCTTCATGTCTGCAGCAGAGGGCTTCATATCTATCCTATATGCTCTAAAGTTGAAATTTCCTGGCCAGAGCTGGCTTATCTAAAAGGGCAGCCATGGAAAACACCTAGCATTGAAAGCCCCTGATAGACTAATTTTTCACTCTATATTTAGAGATATCAATGCATTAGCGCTTAGAGCACTTTATAAGGTATGATGATTTATAAAAGCAGTAACTTCTTTATTTGAGTTTACAGAAAGTGATGTTACTGTTGCCTCAGCTAGGGAGGCTCTGCAATGTAACTACATTTTGTTGGCCCTGATATACCTGGGATTTATATACACTTTACAGGTGGAGGTTTTATGACATCAGAGGGGAATTATTCCCATGTGGAATGTTTGGGCAAGACCACATAATAGTGGAGACCAAAATGTGACAAAGTGATAACTGTCCTTCCTAATCAATCCTGCCTATTAATAGGCATTAATGTAAGAAAGATACAGTTACAATGACATTGGCTCCATGAGAATCTTGGGAAAATGACATCACTTCACTTTGCTTGGGTAAATTCACATCATCAGGCATCCTGATACTGTTTGACTACGCCTCGAATAGTGTACGACGCAGTTTCCTTCTTCCCCGAAGGGAATTTGATGTCTAGACTAGTATATGACTAGTAGCAATTTCACAACTGGCAGAGCAGCTTGATGCAAATGGACCCAAATCTGCGATGCCCGGTGAATTCGCACTTTTATATCTTTTATTGCATTAATTCCTGCTTACGCATATGCCCACCCATTGTAGCAGTATACATATACATGAGTACAGTATAACAGTATGTTTAGCTTACAGTAGATGAAAAAAATACTCATGTTGGAGTTAAAAAGACAGGGGAAGACAGGTCAAAGCAATCTACCTCTTTCATCCATCCGTTTCTTGTTGTGGTTAATAATTACATTTTGTTGTTCTATACCGAAAGATTTGTTGACTTTTGATATTTTAACTTAAGCTACTGTTTTGACTGTTAAAATTTTTATGCAATTCTTGATTTTTTTTATGTATTATGAAAATCTCACAAATCTGTTTTGTGACCTTATTTCCTCTTAAGTAATGTTGCAGCTCTACCTTACACAAGTCATGTCATGTTTAAGAGTATATAATATTGGGGGTTATTTATCAAAGTGAGAATTTGACTAAGTGAACTCTCATCACTTCGGGTTGCTATGCTGTAATTCTCTACTCCTTATTCACTAAAGAGAGAATTCCCACAGTGAATTCGCGACTGCGTCACTACTCCCATAGCGAAGTCGCAACCGCGTCAGTAGCTGTCTATTGTATAGTGTGCGACCGTCGTTAGCTGGTGAATTTGCCACATCACTGAGTTCGCTGAATAAACGAATATGGGGAAGTGGCAAATTCACATCATTATGCAACAATTTGGACTTTGATAAATAAGCCCAATATGTTTTTATGCCTGCTTAGGTGCCTTTAAAGGGGAACTGTATGTTTCAGTGTCCAAGGCAGTAGAGTCATGCACCGTGTTAGCCATAGATTTAAGCAAAGACAAGAGAGTATGAAGAGGCCTTAGGAGCCTCGAAAGCTTGCATTTACCATCTATTTCATTAGCCAATACAGGGATCAATTATACTCTCTTGTCTTTTCAGTGTCCAAATGACACTTGTCACAAACAATAAAAAATCATTGTAATGTAGAGTCATTAAAAATAATTAGGCGCTTCTTATAAAGCATAAAACCTACGATGCTGTGTGCACAGTCAACTCCACCACTGCTCCGAGCTGTAATGCTAGCGGCTACTCCTATACACAGCACAAAGCGGGAAGGATTGAAAATAAATATGAGAGTTGCAGATAAATAATGTTTGTTTGTTTTTTGCTGCCTGGTTGTCTGCTCTATCCTTCCCGCTATGTGCTGTTTATAGTCATGTTTGCAGAACAGAGTGGGAATGCACATGCAGAAAATGACTTTCGATTGCATGCAGCGGGGCTTATTCTTCATAGTGGGAATTCGACTGTCGAAGTGAATACACATCACTTCGGGTTGCTATGCTCCAAGACTCTACTCCTTATTCACTAAGCAGAGGATTCCCATAGCAAAGACGTGAATTTGTCATGTCTTTAGTGTAGTGTAGTCAGTACAACAGTAGGAGCCCTGTCATCAGCCCACTAAAAACTGGCAAATGCAACACAATACATCTTGTCAAATTTGCTAACACAGCAGACTTTATATATGAGTGTGTGTATATACTGTATATATATATATATATATATATATATATATATATATATATATATATACAGTACAATGCAGCATACTTGATGAACAGGCGAATTACCTGTGCATGCGCACATAAAGTGGGGCTAAGTGCTCTGTAAATATACAATGAGTGTAAACTATCAAATTGATCTTGAATCGTCACAGAGCAGAATTTGCTGAATACATGGGCAAGTGGGGAATAAATGTGAATTCACACCTTTACATGACTATTAAGAGAGTTATTGACTAAAGTGAGAATTTGACTGTCAAATTCTCAAACAGCGGATTCCCATAGAAAATCCCCGACTGCTACAATATTCCCATAATGAAGTGGCGCCTGTGTACAGTAGCAGTCTATTGGGTAGTGTGCGACTGTTGCTAGCTGGCGAATTCACAGCTTTATGTGACAATTTGGACTTTAGTCAATAACCCCCTTAGCCTTTCATGAATAAACCCCGAGCATGTTTGGCAACATTTAAAATGAATGATCAGGATGTTGATATGGCCCCAAACCTTTCCAAGTATTCTTCACCCTTTCCCAGGTAAAACTGCATTGCTTTGAATGCCATAATTAGGGCCTGGACAGATATACCCAGTGCTGTGGGCAAGTATGTATTTTTCACATCTATTTTTCAGTGGAGGATGTTTTTATCTTTACTGCTTACTGAAACCATGTGATTTTTTTCGGATGGCAACATATCGCCTTACTATCGACAATGTAGCCACTTATACGGCTTTTTACCTTGTGTATATAGATACATTGGGTACGGTGAGTATTCAGACCCCTTTAAACATTTCACTCTTTGTTTCATTGCAGCCATTTGGTAAGATAAAGAAGTACTTTTTTTTTGCTCACTAATGTACACTCTACACCCCATCTGGAAAGAAAAAAAAAACAAGAAATGCAGATATTTTTGCAAATTTATTAAACAATATATATTCTGTATACATCAGTGGGTGCATACACATATATACTCTTGTGGAGTGCACTTAATTTTACCTTGTGTAGATAGATAGATAGATAGATAGATAGATAGATAGATAGATAGATAGATAGATA